>OV651813.1:113627822-113670743 GCA_927349885.1 Psylliodes chrysocephalus | reverse complement strand
ACTAGGACTTACCTAATCGCCAACAATTGCTGGTTGCTAATAGTAAATAAATTATTTGAGTCACGCTACGCGATGAAATCGAAAGTCAAGATGATGAAGGTGGTGGTGGAGCCGTGTTGTGACATTTTCAAATCGATAAATATTTCAATTTTATGGTTAAATCAATTAGTTATTAGGTATTACTCTCAATTATAAATTTCTTATACAAAAAAAAATATAAAAAGCTCATTTAAAGATGTACGAAAAATCTAAAAATGTTTTAGAAGGTTTAAAAAGGTTTAAAAGAGTTTAAAAATGGTTTAAAAAGATTTAAAAATATTAAAAAAGGATAAAAAAGATTGAAATGATTTAAAAAGATTTAAAAAGGTAAAAAATGTATAAAAAGGTTTAAAAGAGTTTAAAAAGAAAAAAGTTTATAAGGGTTTAAAAAGGTTTTAAAAGTTTTCAAAAGCGTATAAAAAGATTTGAAAAGGTTTCAAAATGTTTTAAAAGGTTTAAAAAAGGTTAAAAAGTATAAAAAGGTCTAAAAATGGTTAAAAAGGTTTAAAAGTGTTTAAAAATCTTAAAAATATTTAAAAAGGTTTTAAAAGGGTTTAAAAAGGATTAAAAAGGTTTAAAATGTTTAAAAAGGTTTAAAGGGTTTATAAAAGCTTAAAAATGTTTAGGAAAAAAGATTCGTAAGAGTTTTAAAAAGTTTAAAAGTGTTTAAAAAGGTTTTAATGAGTTTAAAAAAGTATAAAACAGTTTAACATGTTACCTCTGACCTGTACCATTTGTGGTATAAGTGCAACTTTTCCTTGGGTCAAGCTTGGTTCATAAATAAGACATGTGCGTGTTGTATTTTTATACGTTGTAAATTTACTACGATTATTCGCAGGATTCTGTTATTAGATGTAGGGTTGCTATGAAGGTATATCTACACATAGGTTCAATTGTTTTGGTATTGAGTTTTAATAATTGCGGTTAAGATGTAATAAAGGTAATGATACGAAAAGTTAGGCTACATAGCAGATTCGGACTACACCAAGGATATTTTTTTAACTCTTGACGTCATTATTTACTGGTTATTGCTAACAAAACAAACTGAAACAAAGAATATATTTTGGATATATCATTATTACCACTTGTACTATATGTATTACATAACGGCTCTTAACAAAAAATCACTCTCGTAGCCGTTCTGTACCATGGATGGTACCAGAAAAAATACAGAACTAATTTTGAAAAATATTTAGATTGGTATAACACCAATTTTACACACTGACGCTCTGAGTTGGGTCTCTCATTATCATTGTCGGCCCTGTCATTTAAAATGCTTTAAAAAGGTTTAAGAAGCTTTAAGATTTATAAAGGTTTATGGTTTATGAGGGTTTATAAAGGTTTATGAAGGTTTATGAAGGTTTATGAAGGTTTATGAAGGTGTATGAAGGTTTATGAAGGTTTATGAAGGTTTATGAAGGTTTATGAAAGTTTATGAAGGTTTATAAAGGTGTATGAAGGTTTTTAAAGGTTTATGAAAGTATATGAAGGTTTATGAAGGTTTATGAAGGTTTATGAAGGTTTATGGAGGTTTATGAAGGTGTATGAAGGTTTATGAAGGTTCATGAAGGTTTATGAAAGTTTATGAAGGTTTATAAAGGTGTATGAAGGTTTTTAAAGGTTTATAAAGGTTTATGAATGTTAATGAAGGTTTATGAAGGTTAATGAAGGTTAATGAAGGTTAATGAAGGTTTATGAAGGTTTATGAAGGTTTATGAAGGTTTATAAGGGTTTATGAAGATTTATGAAGGTTTAAGAAGGGATTATGAATGTTTATGAAAGGTTATGAAAATGTATGAATGTTTAAGACGGTTTAAAAAGGTTTTAAGATGATATAAAATGGTTTGGAAAGGTTTAAAAAGTTTCTAAAAGTTTTTAGAAGGTTTAAAAAGGTTTAAAACGGTTTTAAAAATTAAAATATATGTGTACTTTAAGTGGTTAAAAAGGGTTTTAAAGGTTTAAAATGATTTTAAAAGATTTTGGATGGTTTAAAATTTTTTTTTTTAGTTTAATACTTTTTAAAATGTTTTAAAAAGGTTTAAGAATATAAAAAAATTCTTAAAAAGGGTTTTCAAAAGGTTTAAAAGGTTTAAAAAGATTTAAAAATATTTATAAATGTTTAAAAAGGTTTAAAAAATTTTAAAAATGTTTTAAACGGTTAATTAACGCATATTTCTAATAATTTATAACAGGATTTTATAGCAAAAAGAGCGATACACTTGCTTGATGCTGTTAATTAATAGGTTAGATTTGTCTGTTTTTGCTTCTTTCTAAAAATATAGGTTAAATTGACACTCACCGGTAAACAATGAGATTCTACCTCATTATTGAAAGAAAGTCTTTATTTGCATCTAAATTCACATTCAAATGAAACCAAAATAGTATTAAATCTCGAATAGTCCAACTTTAGTAATTACTGAATAGTTAATTTCATTACCAATCTTTTAAGTAAGTACATTATGATATGTTTATTTTCTTCCAATCACAGACATTCCCTATCATGGACCAATAACTCTTCAACCAATGGGCCATCTATACTGAAAAAGAAGGTACTAATTACATACTTTAGATAAAGCTATATGGATGTCTTTATCAAGAATATATTACAAGTAACTCGTCCAACTACTGTATTAGTGAAGTTGTTTTGATAAAGTTTTACTGCTAATGAGCATTTTGCTTTCGATAAAAATTGAAACAATTTATGTGGATTTGAATGCTATTACGTAATTATTTCTGTTTTATTTTAAAATGCATGAAGTTTTTTGATAGTTAGTTATCTCAAAATTTAAATTTTGTTTGACGTCAAGCATGATAGCTAAATAAATAAATCAAAAATGAGCGATTCCAGTAAAAAATCGATAAAGATTGGCAACAATTTTTGCACAAGTTTATTGGAGCCTCTATACCAGTATAATCAAGATCAGTGTTCACTTAAAGTGATTGATAAGCTTAAACTTGCGTTATTTCAGGTCTATATTTAGACTTTATATCCAAAAGAAGAAATGTCGAAATTGTCAGAAAACTATTTTATTAAAATTTAGATGTCAAATACGAATATCAGATAAAATACAAAACAGGATTTTTCAATTGACGAAGTCTATATTATCTAAAATAATCTGTAATATTTTCGTGTTACTTTAATCGGTATTTTGAATAGGAATTTATTCACACGAGATACTTTCTAAGAGCGAATAAATCTCCAAAGAGTCGGGCGATAAGAATTGAACGTTCATTTCTCAAATGTGACGTTATTATCTTAAGAATTAACAATTAATTCATGTTTTCTAGCATGTATACATCTTGATAAATTTTCGATTATGTCTATGTATCTGTTTTTATCGTAGAACACTAGATTCAATTCCTTAAGCTACATATATACTAATTATGCCGATGTCTCATATACAGAGTGCTGTGATATTCGACAGAGGAAAAGCTCGTTAAATAAATTAAATGAAAATTTCCTACAACATACAAGGTGTATTATTAGTGCGTAATTGGGAGATATTTTAATTTATCCGAAATGGTTAAAATTTTAATATACTGGGTGGCCAGTGTATAACTGACTAATTTAAATAGTGCGCCATTTTTTATGCACGCATTTCCGTAGGTGGCGCTTCAGTAGTTGTTTAAAGCACCCCAAGAGCTACAGTCTAGAGATCCGAGAATATCGATCAAGGAGAAGCGACAGCTTGGTGTTTTCAGTGTACCGTTTTGTAACGCGCATGTGCGAAACTAAGTTGTGTATCACTCAAAATTATGTTATCTGTCAAAGTCAGTCCAAGTTGTGTTTAGTACGTGAGCAATGTTAAGTGATATTTTTTGGTGTTTGTTTTGTGTAGTGATAAGATGAAGATTTTTACACACTTAGGTATTCTAATACAGATATAAAATGTGCCAAAAAGTTATTAGGAAACTAAAAAATTTTATCACATGCATAAATATTTAAGTATATTGAAATATATGTTTTTCTTATTTTAAATAAATTTAATAAATAATGAACTGCAGATTTTGTTTATTTTATTTTGAAATTATATTTAAAAAAATATAATAAATTCGCGTGTTTCAATTAGGATTAGTCAAAGTGGGCGAAATCCCTTTATTATGGCTAAATTGTAAGTTACAATTATGTCAATATAAAGATGTTTTGCCCATTCATATTTACATTTATTGAATGAATCATACTTGAGTTGATTTTGGAAATATTGGTGCATACTTAAATAAGTACTATTTCTAAAAATTCGCCTATGCACACAGTCCAATGGACGTCCACTTTAGATCTATTTGAGGGTCAGGATGTCCATATCCGGGCCTCCAGTGTACGTCCGTTTATACTAATTAAATTGACAGCTGAATATCGATACCCAGAGAACGTCTGTTTTTGGACTTAATTTTAAGTTTAGTAGTATTTTGACGTCCAGTGGACGTCTATCTTTGGTCATTATTGTAATCAAAATTGACAAATTGAATCTATTGCATTTCCTTCTATCAGCGGAAGTTTGAAATCTTATTCAATTATAACTGTATCTAGTAAAAAGTTTTTATGTGATTCTTTGTCGAGCTCGTCTAGCGATTGAAAGCGTAAAACGATAATTGATGTGTCGTGAGTTCGATGCCTGCTCAGGTCAAGCGATTTTTAATAAAAAATAAATAAATGGTGCATAGCGGTTTGCGAAAATAATAAACAAATTATTAATAATATAAAATAAATTGTGGTGAGTTGCGGTTCTGTAAAAAAAGTGGGGATGTGGTTTCAATGGAAATATAATCCTGGACGTTTTTTAAATTTCCAGTATTCGACGTCCAAATATATTGCAGAATTGGAAGTCCTCTGAATGATCAAAAGTGTGCCATTTGCATACTTCACTGGACGTCCATTGGATGTCGGAAGTCCAAAAAACTCATTTTTAGACGTCTAGACATCCAAAATTGTATATCGAATGGACGTCCAATGGACATATTTGTATTGTCTGGGTGATAGCCAGGCCAGGTATTTAACTCTAAATACATAAACCTTAAATGACATCTGGTTTAACTTTGCGAGAAAACACTTGTTTCTACAGAAATGAGTGATAAACTTGAAAGTCCTTTTAATATAAATCTAGAAATTCTAAAAATATGTAAGTACTTTTTAAACCTAAAAGCTTTAAAAATACAGAGTGGCCCAAAAGTCTGGAAACGGCCAATTATCTCGTAAATTGTACAAAATTTGGGGTGCACCTACTTTGGGATAACGAGATTCTAGATTTGATATTTGAAATGTTGCCAGATTTGCCGTTACTCTTATATTATTGGTCACTTTGATTTTTTCAAATTCATCACCCTGTATATTCAGTCATTATTGGAATCTCCTATTCAATACGATTATGATTTTATGTAGTCTAGGTCTTAAATAAATAAAACAGAAGTCTGGCAACGCCTAATTTTCTCAATAAATTTTTTAATACAAACTATTTTCAACTACATTAAAACGTAACAATTCAAAAATTACACCATTTTTAACATAACGGTTACATTATCAAGTGTTTAAAATGTTCTCCATTTGTGAGTTGACAGTAGCCTAATCGATGATAGAATGCATCTACCACATTTCTCCTTGATTGTTTTATTTATTTAAGACCTTCCAGACTACATAAAATCAAGTGTTACATATGGTTAAACTCGTATTAAATATGAGATTTCAATAATGACTTAATATACAGGGTGATGAATTTGAAAAACCAAAGTGACTAATAATATAAGAGAAACGGCAAATCTGGCAACATTGCAACTATCAAATCTAGAATCTCCGTATCCAAAATAGGTGTACCCTAAATTTTGTACAATTAGGACTAGCAATTTACGAGATAATTGGCCGTTTCCAGACTTTTGGGCCACTCCGTATATGCACATTGCAAATATTTAGTTAACCTCTCAAACTTAATGTCTTTTTAATTGTTACCTAATTTTTTTTTGGCACCCTTAATTTTATTTACCTTATTTTTACTTAAGGAAAAGGTAATTCAATTTAAATAAGGGACTTTTATTACATTTTTAACAATAAATAAACCAAATATTGAACAAATTTTATAGATAAATTATAAAATAATAAACGTCTTTTACTTTTATAATAAATAATTAATTATTACATAATGAATTATATTTTGGTGCCGAAATTTCACAATTGCTATTAACCTTAACTACTTCAATGTAATTAAATCACATTGCAACATTTGCGCATGGACTATAACAATAATTTCAGATAATTTTCCAAACTATTTCGCTCAGTGTAGAAAATAAGCATGTTTTCTCAGCGTGCTAAGTTGTGTATCAATGAAAGTCATGCTGTGAAAAAGGTACATCCGATATCAAAGGCACCGACAGCTACTGTCGCTTCTCCTTGATCGGTATTCTCGGCTAGAGATCACGAAAGTCAATACAGTTACGCCATTTTGTAGCTTAACAACCAAACACACGATTTTTGTCGAAAAATCATATTGAGTGACGAAGCCCATTTCGACATGAACGGATTTGTTAAGAAACAAAATTTTCGTATCTGGGCATTAGAAAACCCAAGAGTCATACATCAACGACCACTTCATCCCCGCAGAGTCAAAATTTGGTGTGGTTTATGGTGCGAAGGTGTCATAGGATCTTACTTTTTTGAAGATGCTGCAGGTAATTATCTTACTGTGACTGGAGAACGCTACCGCAATAAGATTCAAAACTTTCTGGCTCCTCAAATTCAACAACTTAACCTGCATAAGGTGTGGGGCTCCAGCAGGACGGAGCCACTTGTCAAACAGCTGGGAAAACAATGAATCTTTTGCGAGCAATATTTCCGGGGCGTTTAATCTTTCGATATGACGAAGTCATCTGGCCTCTAAGGTCACCAGATTTAACGCCTCCAGACTTCTTTCTATGGGTATTTCCAAAAGATAAGGTTTATGCTAACAGGCCCAACACTATAGAGCAGCTGGGAAGTGATTCAAAATATTCCTCCTGAAATCTACCAAAAAGTGATGGAAAATGTCATTAAGAGGGCTCCAGAAGCGGACATTTGTCTGATATTATTTTTCATACATAATTTCTAACTTTTAATATAAGTTATATATTGTTTCGGCCTTTACTTGATGAAAATCCATTTTATCTTGAATGAGTAAAACCAAATTTGGTAGATTTTCACAAAACTTTTATATTAAAAAATAAAAGTTTTGTGAAAATCTACCAAATTTGGTTTTACTCATTCAAGATTTTAATATAAGATTAAGATGGAAAAAATTGACATATTTTATTTAGTTTTAAAAATACGAGACAAACTAGTCAGTCATATATTGAGTATCCGTTAGTATGAGGAGTTCAAATTCAATATTATCGTCGTTTAAATTTAGGAATTGTGTGATGTATATTGATAAAAAATGCCTTGCCTTGCACAACATGCAAAATAGTCATTCAAATAGCCAAAGGACCCCGCACAAAAGGATAGGATTTTGCCGTTCGGTCGAATTGGCTGATTTTTGGATATGTTATAGGTTTTGTCATCCTGAACAAAAGTCTCCATGGGCACCAAGGTCCAAAGTCCATATTTTGGCCGCTATCGAGCTCCAAAGGTCCATTTCTCCATCATAACGTAACCTCTTGAAGCAAGCCAATTACTCACTGAAATATCGTTTTTGGTTTATTTTATTATCTAGTTATATGTTTTCGAGGTCGCTGAGTTGGAATCTGATGTCAAAATGACAGAATTGACAGTTGACAGCTGTCAACAAGCTGTCAAGCTGACGGAAAAATACAAAAAACTTGAAATAATGATGTAACCATATGTTTTCGAGGTCGCTTAGCTTGAATCTGATGTCAAAATGCTACAATTGACAGTTGACAGCTGTCAACAAGCTGTAAAGTTGACGGAAAAATACAAAAAAATTGAAATAATGGTGAGACCATATGTTTTTGAGGTCGCTGAGCTTGAATCTGATGTCAAAATGCCAGAATTGACAGTTGACAGCTGTCAAAAAGCTGTCAAGTTGACGGAAAAATACAAAAAACTTGAAATAATCAGGTGACTATATGTTTTCGAGATCGCCATACTTTCAGAGTAGTCATCTTTTAGCTGTTCCTTGTTGATATTAATGCATATATGATGATACGATTGACTGATTAACATAAGCAGAATGGTTTTGTAGTATGTTTTGCATGATAAGATTTTCAGAATTCGATCCTGAATCTTTTGTAACGGTTTAATGTGTGTGGAGTAGGTGCCACCCCAGGCGACTATCCCATACGTGGCCACGGACATAAAGATCCCATGCTAAAGGATCATTAGTTGATCTCCATAGTAACTCCTAGATATTTAGTGGAGTTAACCCTATTGATGCTAGGGCACTGACAGTTAGCTGTTAGAGAGCAATGTTCCATGTGAAGTTGAGGATTAAACAAAATTAGTTGTTGCGAGTTATTGACTGTGAAAGCTATAAAAACTGTTTTGTCAGGATTCAGCGATAGTTCATTCGCATTCAACCACATATAAATATCTTTCAGCTGCCTGTTCATGTTGGTCTCAAGTTCATGCCAGGTATTGTCAGTGCTTAGCAGCACAGTGTCATCGGCAAAAGCTACAGTTGTCGCGGTTGTTGGTTTGAGAGATCGTTTTCAGATTTTCGATAAACCTGCTTTGGTCACATCCGTGGGGTCTGTAAACACCAGTAAGCTTGCCGTAGCTATTTCAATTTCTATTGAGTTAACTTCACCATCTGTTCTTTTAAGAGCAAAAACACCATCTGTTCTTTTCAGAGCCAAATCATTGTATTTTTCCGTCAACTTGACAGCCTGTTGACAGCTGTCAACTGTTAATTCTGGCATTTTGACATCAGATTCAAGCTCAGCGACCTCAAAAACATATGGTCTCACCATTATTTCAATTTTTTTGTATTTTTCCGTCAACTTGACAGCTTTTTGACAGCTGGCAACTGTCAATTGTGGCATTTTGACATCAGATTCAAGCTCAGCGACCTCGAAAACATATGGTCACATCATTAATTCAAGTTTTTTGTATTTTTCCGTCAACTTGACAGCTTGTTGACAGCTGTCAACTGTCAATTCTGTCATTTTGACATCAGATTCCAACTCAGGGACCTCGAAAATAGATAATACAATAAACCAAAAACGATATTTCAGTGAATAACTGGCTTGCTTCAAGAGGTTACGTTATGATGGAGAAATGGACCTTTGGAGCTCGATAGCGGCCAAAATATGGACTTTGGACCTTGGTGCCCATGGAGACTTTTGTTTAGGATGACAAAACCTACAACATATCCAAAAATCAGCCAATTCGACCGAACGGCAAAATCCTATCCTTTTGTGCGGGGTCCTTTAATTTATCTGGTATGTTATTTGCTCTTTTACTAATTACAAACAATGGTGTAGCATAGGTTTCTGTCGCTCGAGATAGACGTCACATTTGCTGCTCCTTCCTATAGAATTTTTAATAAAATGTATTGGTAAAAGCATGTTTTGTCGATTATTATAATAATTACTTTCAATGTGTGGATATTTTAGTACATTCTTTTATTTATTTATTCACGTGCCTTGTCTACTTTCAGTATAAAGTTACAAATAAAAACAAAAAAAAACTCAAATAGAGTCAATCTAAATAATATGTCATAGTAATGATAAACTAATAAACTAACAACAAAAATCATAAATATATTAACATGTACAAAATCGAAACAACTAATATTAAGACTAGGGAATTTAAGTCACAGTAACACCCTCACAAAATTAAAAAAGCTTGAATTAAAAAATTCTCAGCACAAGCATTAGCGCTTTGTAAAACTCTAGACATTAAGGTGATTACAGCACCCTCTTATAATTTTCGGACAAGGATTTCTCAAAAAGTCATTTTTTTAGAAAATTTAAATTTGGGCAAAATAAATTAGGCAATAATATCTAGAATAGGCATATTTTTTAAAGTGTTAATTCCTTCCAGTTTCCGAGAAAATAAATCAAAGCAGTATTATTAATATAATCCCCAAATTTAAGCTCTTAATCTCTTGTTAATGATTTTTTAAAATTCGCCGAAATTAGTGGCTAAAACGCCTCGTTAAGTGCTTCTTTCTAGTGTAACGCGTCTGTAACTATCGTATCGTACACTCTGAGTCATCATTCGTTTCTTGCAATGATTTACACTAGTTTAAACCAAAAAATAGCACTTAACAAGGCGTTTTAGCCACTAATTTCGGCGAATTTTAAAAAATCATTAACAAAAGATTAAGAGCTTAAATTTAGGGATTATATTAAGAATAGTGATGTTGAGGAATGCATTTATTTTCATTATGATATTTCAAAATTTAAAGCCCTTTGATTTTTTTCTCGGAAACTGGAAGGAATTAAAACTTTAAAATATATACATATTCTAGATATTATTGCCTAATATATTTTGCCAAAATTTTAACTTTTTAAAAAAATTACTTTTTTCAGATATCCTTCTCCGAAAATTATAAGGGGGTGCTGTAATCACCTTAATGAATTGAGGCCAGTGTTAGTTCTCATGTAGGGCAGATGAAAACTGTTTATTGATCTTGTGCTTCTAGTTGGGACTGCCAACAACATGCTTGAAATCAATGCAGGGCAGTCAATCATATAATTATTGAGCCTAAAAAATAAATAAATAAATACAATAACTTGATGGCATTAATACTAGTAAAGTCTGATGTGTTTCTCTTTATAAACCCAAGCATACCAGGTGTTCTGGATACTGTTGTGTCAATGTGATTGACAAATAAGAGCGTGGAGTCCATAATCATACTCATATTTCGAATGGATGCAACTAGGGATACTGGTGTATCTTTGGATATCGAGTGACACTTCGTGATGTTTAGGTCCATAACAATATTTGAACACCACTCATCAAGCCTATCCAGATCTTACTGAAGTTTAAGACAATTCTCAAGATATAAAACTGCTAGGTAGCACTTTAGGTCATCAACAAAGCATACTAATTTGGCAAACTTGAAACATTTTGAGAAATCATTTATAAATAATAAAAATAACAAAGGTCCCAAATGGGACCCTTGGGGACTCCAGATAGATTGGTAATGTTTTTAGATCTAAATTATTTAATTAAACAGTTTGGAATCTTTCAGATAAATAACTCCCAGCCATTGTAAAAATATTCTCATGATCCCAACAGTCTCCAGTTTATTTAACAAAAGTTGGTGATTCACCCTGTCGAACGCCTTGGAAAAGTCTGTGTATATGGCATGCACCTCACAACCTCCATCCAAGACGTCCGACAGATAGTCAACAAAAGCAAGTAAATTTAGTTCCGTAAATTTTTTGTTAAGAAACCCAAATTGTCCTTCTATTTTTGATAAACTTAATTTACAATTTTAAGTAATCAGCTACTATCTTTTCATTCAACTTTGGAATGGAACTAAGATAACATATGGGTCTATAGTTGGATATGTCTGCTCTTTTACCAGACTTGAAAATAGGTGTAAGATAGCTCACTTTTCAGAAATCTGGGAATATGCCCGAAGCAAGAGACATCAAATATAATGTAAAGTGGCTGCAAGAGAACAAAACTACAAAATCTGAGAACAGAAGGGGAAACACCATCAGGTCCTGGTCCCTTGTTAATGTCTAGCCATCTCTTATAAATGGTTGTTATAGGAATAACATACTTAGATATAGAAATGTGATTAAGTGACGGTTTACTTTGAGGATCAATATTCTTATCAGTATATGTTATATGTTATCTTATGTTGAGAATGGGGTGTTAATACACTGCGACCTGAAAGATTTATTGTGCCCCCTTCTGTCGCCACTGCACTAAGGAAATGTCTCAATGCCTATAGCGCCCCTTCCAATCCTATTTTCTCAGTATATACTGACTGGAAGTATTTTGCAAAAAGATCAAGTAAATCTGGTCCCAAACGACTTTAACTATCATTAAAGAATAGCAATGGTAGTAAATCATTCATGTTCTGCTTACTCTTAACAAAATTCCAAAACTCTTTTATGTTTCTATGGTCTGTTAAAGAAGAATTTACAATAAACTGTTGATAGCAAGCACGTTTTTGATAAAGTTTTACAATCAGAACGTAAATTACTAAACTTTTAACTTTTAAATTTTTGGTGAGCTTGTTTTTTTAATATTGTCAGCTGCTTTAACTCTGGGGAGAACCATAATGGAAATTTTCTTTTGGATGCTTTTTTTTTCTGTGGAATTATAGCATGGATAAAAAAATAAAGAATATCACAAAAAATATTAACCATATCATTCGCTGAGTGATGTAATAATAAGTTATCCCAATTTACCTGACCTAAACAATCGTTCAACAGAAATAAATCAGCCAACCTAAAATCATAATAAACAATGAAATTCTGGGCACCGCACATATTAGAATGATTCAATGAGTTTACAATCTGAAAGCTCAAAGGAAGATAATAACTATCAGCTGGAACCAATGCTTCATCGCTCAAGGTCACTATAGTGTTTCCATCTGTGGAAAATATAAGATCTAGTAATTTGCCAGTGTTATTAGAAACTTTATTCACCTAATATAAATTGTGAAATGCACAGGTATCGCCCATTAAGTTGACCACATCTCCCATATGATTTTGTTCCCCCACTGTCACTCTAGGTACTGAGCAGTATTCCTCGGTTAATCAAGAGCAATATGGCATATTGAGGTCTTCACAAAGCCTCACAGATCCTCTATAATTTTCAATAATGACATTCACTGTTAAACTGAAACACTGGTACTTATTTATTGGAGAACGAGGTGGTATATAGACTACAACGATGATTATTGCATCATAACCTGATCCAATTTTAACCAAAACTTGTTTAATATCACTAGAGGTGTCTAGCATGGAGCTAATGAGAGCCTTTAAAGGGGTTATGATGGACAGGTAATGTTATTTTTAACAGAAACGTTATTTGTGAACAGATTGTTATTTCTGTATGTTTATAAAATAGCAGACCTGTTAAAAATAACACAGGTTGTCAATCAAAACCCCCTTATACAGCGATGAGCACACTACAACCTTATAAAGCATTACTTGTATTTTGGATTCTACCACATCGGTAAATATTATTATATAATCGAACAATCCTAACTCGCCATCGCTGATATCACTGATCAGCCATGTTTTAGTCAATATGATGATGGAATAACAATTTGCTAATACATTTGATTGAAAAACATTTAATTTAGTTCTTAGTCCGCGTACATTCTGATAAAAAGCATTGAGGTTATGTTTTGAATGACACTTGGGTTTATTTGCACCAGAAGAAGGTTCTACTTTGAGTTTTTTCCTTGCATTATATTTACTATTTTTCTGTTCTCTTTGCAAGATTCGACTTTCCCGTTATTTTTTTTATTTATATCTTCACTTCCATTATTCCCAATAATTAAAGTAAGAACTGTCGTTTTCTTCTCACTGGCAAATCCAATTACCCAATAATTCATTATAAAGATCTCGTTTATAAGCATTGCCGATAAAATGGACAAAACAAATCTGGCTTGTTGTGGGATTCCATTTATCGGCTCTACGGCACCTCCAAATCTACTCTTGTTTTATTTCGTGTGAAACAAAATCTTTTCCCAATGAAAATTCATGGTAAATTATATCTGGGTTATCTAATTTTGTTTTCACACGACTGTTGTTACAATTACTGACCACCGTCTGTCTGACACATTCAAACCCTAAAAAAATAACGCTATAATTAGCTAAAAACAATAATTTTTGCCACTGTATAATTTACTTATATTAAAACTAAGTTGATTTACCAAAATACTCTTTATAAAAATACTTTAAAATAGTCCAGTCAATTAAAAAGTTACAAAAACAATCCAAAAAATACTAAAAACCATGTACACATGTATAAACAACACAAGGATTTATAAATATCTGGTCCGGCAATGACGTAACACAGTGAATAATTCCAATCATACACGAAGCATTAAACAATCCTTTAGATATTTAGGTATCCTTGATTGACAAATAGAAAATAATATTAATTTATTCACAGCGACTTGTTATAGTATGTTCATATTTTTTGGTAAAGTTATTTAGATTTCAAGAAAGTGGGCTATTTTGTCACGTATTGTATTTTAATTATTTTGTGCTCTTTTATAAGGGAAAATAAGAATCAAAACAACATTATTACTAGGTTATATGTATAACTAAATTCTATTTTTATAAATATATATTGATATAGACTTTTAATAACAATGTATATTATTGGTTTTAAAAACAAAAAACGTTTGTTTTTATTTGTAGTCTTTTTGCAACTGGTGAGGTAATGAATTTTTCTAAACGTAAAGCGTATTTTGACACTTGCTGCGATTACAAATGTCATTTTGTAGGTAAAAATTGGAAAAAAAAATTAAAATTATCTCGAAAACTTTCATATTACGAAGAAGTCCATCCCAATCAAGGGCGTCTCCAGGGGGTGCTATGGGGGTCATGAAAATTCTTACGATTTATTAGCTATTTAATTAAAAAATATGCTAAAAAGGGAATATCTAATGACAATGCCCCACCACCTGAAAATTCGTCTTTAAGCCGCCCTTGAACCCAATTCTTTGCTTCTAAACATTGGTGTTACGTAAATCATAGTGTCACTTTTTTTATAATTTTTTAGATACCAAGCATTTTGAGTTTCGAAAACTTTTTACATTTTCCCTGTATATATCCCCAATTAAAAAACCGTGCTGAACCAAAGTAGGCATCTAAGTAGGCTAGATACGTAAGTGTTTGTATGTGTTGGCAGCATTGCCAACTAGATACCCGTACATACGTGTTATAATTAGCGAGATAGTGTTCATGAACTACTGCACCCTTTGTTGAACATCGCCCATGGGCCGCCATTTGCATACCATTAACATGTTCGGTGCTGCGGCGGCGGCGGCAACGTCGGGAAGTCCTCGGGCGGCCATTAGGCTTTAATTAGCTGTCAAATGGATTGCTTAATAAAGCACGAATTCAATCGAACGCGATTTGTTCGTGAATTATAAGCTCGGGTAAATTGAAAATAAAAATTCTTGTTCGCTTTTTTATAATTGATTATTAGGCTGGCAGCAAACATTCATTATTTCTATTCGGTTTCCGGATTCGAATACCGAAAAGAAAATTCCCTTAATGTGTCACAGTTATTCAATTTTTTAATAATAGTGAATGTTGCGTTAATTTATAAAAAAAAAGAGTAAATTCAATTCAAAAATCAAAGGTATTAGAGACCACAGTGAGTAGCAGTTACACAGACTAGCCCAATTTCACGGTGTGGGATTTATATCGCGCCAAAACCTTTTCGGGTGAATAAAGGTATAAAATCCTTTGATGGATCGAACTCGATTTTAAATAATATTTGTTAAAAAATTGTTACTTAAAATAAATATTTCTTTTATATATGTAGGGTAAATGAGATAGTTGTTGGCCAGATGATAGTTATTAGCCACTTCAGCTTTATTAATTTTTATTAAGGCCGCAGTATCAGTGTATTTTTCATATAAGAAGCAAGGGTTCACCATTTCCGATTGCATTTAAATCCCGCTAAATGTATTAAAATGAATCTTCTACCAGCTTAAAGTATAAGGTTTGGAGAATGAAATCTCCTATTTTTTATTTGTCCTGTTTATACACTGAATTTTAAAAAAAATCATAAAAAGCGATTTTAAAACCAGAGGCTAAAAAGTAGGAGATTTCATTCTACATATTTTTCCAAGTATCCCGCCAAAATATTTCTAAATTTTATTGCGTATTTTTCAAATCTAACAAATATTTGATAAATTTATTTGTCAAATTAGAGATTTTCTATGAATTCCTGTAATTGTGTATAGTTCATGTAGTTCATCTATTTTTAAGAAGATGTCATCGTAAAAACAATGTAGCTACTCTGTTTTAGAGATGGTTTTTTTAATAGGTAAATGATTGTTTAGAGGTACCAATTTTTGAAACAGTGATACAGCTGTATGCCGTTTTTTATTGTTTCGTGATTTTCATATATATTTGTCTCGTTTGGTTCCAAATTATCGATTGATTTTGCCTGTGTATGAACAAGTGTTGACCACGTTGCCAGATTATCGATTTATACGATAATTTCACAATTCTTTCTAGGACGAATTTGATTTTAAAGTGGGTGAAATATATAATTGTGAAATGCAGGAAAGGGAAGGAACTTTATTGCATTCCGGTGTAAATTAAATTCGAATGACCTGGCATCATTGTATGATACGCACGTAATATTGGCGGGCTTTGCTTTCTTCTTCTGAATGTTATTTCATCTTTATAAGGAATCTTATTTCTGAGTTAACACGTTGACTGCTATGTGTATGTACCCGTGTGTATGTCCCATTAGTGCGTAATTGTTCAATATTTTAATTTATGTTAAAGACACGCATACATGTTTCAAAGAAAAGTTATATGGATTTAAAAAATACATATTTTAAAAATATTTTTGGATATATACAGGGTGTTACATTTGTGCTTGGCATATTTTTAAAATAGAACATGTATTTTATTTCAATTTTAGAATGGTTTGGTAATACTGTATTCAACCCTAGAATAATTTAAAAAAATATTACAGGTCTGCCAAGTAATTAAATTTTTATAAAATTAGAGAATGATGCAGACCCCAAATTAAATTATCATAATTTAGGTAGGATTACATTGATTTCAAAATTGTTTAATACACTGACTTATAGCACATTAAGATAACGAATAGTAGTGATAGTGCTGGATTCTTTTATAGCGAGTGTCTTGAAACATGTGTCTTAAATATGGTTATTTTTAAGTCAAATTACACTATTTTTTCAAAGGCAGCATCCAATATAATATTTTAGCATACAATTCCTTATAAATTTGCATATCCAACTATACTAACATGTTAGAGAATAACATATATACAGAGTGTCCCATCAGTGCGTAATTGATCGATAGCTGTTTTATTATTGGAAATAAGAAAAAAATTAATATAAAAGTTGTATAACCATATTTAAAAATTATTCCTATATATACAGGGTGGTCCATAAACGAGATGTTGACCAAACCTATACATTTTTAAATCTAAACACCCTGCAGGTAATTATACATATTTGATTGTTTTCACGTCGTCAAATAATTTTAATTGACTTCATTCATTTGCTATGTTATATATAGGGTGTGTCAACACGCGAGGTTACAAATGTTTAAATTTTTTTCAATGGAATATTATATTAATTGGTGGCATAACATACAGGTTGTTTTATTCTAAAATTGAGAAAATCGTGACAATTTTGACACACCCTATATACAAATGAATAAAATTGAAATTATTGTTTGACGATGTGAAAACAGTCAAAAATTAATTTATTGGCAACCCTGCAATATTTGTTAATAAAATTCTAGGGTTAAATACAGTATTACTAAAGCATTCTAAAACTGAAGTAAAATACAGGGTTTTCTACTTAAAAAATATACCGTTTTATTTGTCAGACAAAAACGCAAAACCCTATATATATATATCTAAAAATATCTTTAAAATACCTATTTTTGAAATTCATATAACTTTTATTTAGAAATTGTTTACGTGTCTACAACACAAATTAAAATATTGAACAATGTAATAATTTAATCCCGCGCCGCGTTTATATATTTTATTCAAGCTTCTATTAGATAATAATATAGGTCAAATGAATAAACGAAAAGCAAATGCTTTTACTTAAAATTGTTGAAATTGACTTATGCAAAATTAAAAAAACAAAACAGAACGCTACTAAAGTATAAGCATTTGCTTCCTTTTATTCAGGTTTACTTAAGTATTTACTTAAACTACTTTGCTCTTAAAACGTAAAAACAGACAAATTTTTAGAAAAACTAATTCGGCTCAGCAGACCCGACCACAACATTTGCTTCGGCAGTCAACGTGTTTTAAATGCTTTTTTATTCATTTGTTGTTTAATTTGTATTTGGTTATTAATATTTCAAAAATGCTTATTTTTCTTATTGATTAATCTAAAATAATAATTGAAAATAGTACTGTAATTCTAAATTGATAAAAAAAAGTACAAATATGAAAACATAAATTACGACTCTACAAATGAAGTAAAATTTTATGATTAGCTCAGCAATATGTCATAAGTTGCATACACACAGTATGTCTATGTAAGTTGATAGCAAATAGAAAACTTTTTTATTAGGTATTCATTTTACGAAAAAAAGTAATTCTTCATAAAAATGTATGCATGGTCTAACAGAAAATGCAACCACCCGATATCAAATTTTATCAGTCGGTTTTACAAGGTTTGTCAAAAAATATAATTTTGCTCAATATAAAATACCTTTATTTTCGACAAACACTGTATATGACTGATAAAATTTGTTATCAGATGATTGAATTTTAGGTTTTAGACCATGCATAACTTTTTATGTAAAGTAACTTTTTTTCTAAAATTAATAGAACATGCAATTGTTTATGAAAAATAAGTTTTTTCTCAAAATTCTTAAAAACGTTTTCCGTATGCCGATGCCGCCAACTTACATATAAATAAGATTAAATTAAATTAAAATGACATTGTTAATGTTAAAATATCATTTTAAACTCCGTTTAACACAACGGTGGAATCGGTCCTAAGTAAATATACCGATGTGTCGAATTTAATCCCAAACTTTTATTTTTATACCTGTTACATCGAAAATATTTGTCAAGGTCAAGAACTCGTTTACTTATTATCGCGTAGTAGCTAGGCGTGATGAATTTGTTATTTTATAACAGTTACCGTTTAAAATTAATAAAATTATTACGCCATCTGTTGAACAAAAGAACTATTAAATATGGAATATTGCTCCATCTGCTGAACAAAAGGATTCTTAATTTATGACACATAAATGACATCTATCAAAATTAGTTCATGTTACGAATATTGGGGGTGGTACTGTGGTCTTAAGGTTCGGTTTAAATTTATCTAAATTATAAATTATTCAATAAAATCCGGCAACATCTTATGACATCATCAACCATGCTTGTACCCGCCACATTTTAGTATTTGGCTTTATTTTGAAGGATAAAGTTGTGCTTTCGCAGCAGAGGTAAATATATACGAAAATTACAATTTTTCTTAAAAAGGTGCTGCATTATAGTAAGTTATATTTATTGTAGGTTTTATTTATATTTGACAGTTTTGGTATATTATTGGTAATTTATTGATAAACTTTCCTATTTTTATTTAATATTGTGTAATGTTACATTTTTCCCAGTTTTTTTTGAGTGGCCAACTATTGTAGCGTAGATGAGCACGTGAAATATTTATTGGTTGGGTGGCCAATAATTGTAACTAATCGGAATATAGTTTTTTGTTAAAAAACAACATTTTCTATTGGAATTTATGATTTATTTTATATTTTGTTTATGATTTCTAAAAATAATGAATTTTAAACAGTAGTTGGCCGGGTATCAATTACTATCTTATATGGGTGGCCAATATCTGTAACAGGAATAATTTAGTTATAAAATATGTAATGTTTTACGGCGCGGTAATAACGTTATGACCACATCCCCAACTAGCCATTCATAAAAGTGTATTTGTTGGGAAGTTCTCATCATCATCTATTGTATAGTCCAGGAGACAGTGACGATTTTCGGTATTTATTTTCCCAGTCAGCAAGCACGAATAGAGAATTGTAGGATTAGCAATTCTAAGCCAAATTCATATATATTTAGAGAGGGGATCCGATGGGCTGAGGCCGAAAATGCGTCAAAACATACGAGAACACGGCCTTTTTTTTCCATTGATAAAAATAGTTTTAGTAGTAAGAGATGTACTGAAGTTAAGTAAAAAAATAGTCTGATTAATCTGTATGGATAATATATTTGGCAAGTGCATGAAATACACTTTCAAACGAGTTATGTACACAATTATTTCTACGACCACAATTATTTAAAGAATATTCCAGGTATTTTGTATATTAAAGTGTACGCATAGGATACATAAATAAAATCTTGTATCACAATGTTTCACCTAACCATTTTATTTATCCCAAAATACAGAGAGAAAAGAAAAGAGACAATCAGAAAAAGTATCCTTTGTACTGACTTCTTCAGTTTGGAGAAAACATTAAGAAGAAAAGATCGAAAAAAAGAAATTAGAAGAGGAACTTAAACATAAAAGAAAGGAAGAGAGACTTAATAAAACAAAACAAAAAACAGACATAAAAGGAAGACAACTAATTAATGGCAAACAGCCAAAAAAAAAAGTCAGCAAAAAAGATGAATTCTGCTATCAACTCAAATAAAGAAAATGTTGGCGATGTTGCGAACGATGTGTTACATAACAATATTATTGATGCTACTAACAACGAATCCTTTGTTGCTAGGGGTAAAATAACATTAACAATATTGAACAATGGTGTTAAAGTTCATTTCCCTGATTTTTGTTCAAACCATGAGGATGTCGATATTGAAAATGAGAATATTTGTGCAAATACTGAATCTGAAGAATCTTTAGCTCCTATTGATGATATCACCACTAATGTAAAAACTATAAAAAGAAATTTATTTTTCGATGACAAACCACAAACAGATAAAAAAATTAAATTAGTATCCAACATTTTACTTCGAAAGTCAGATGAAGAAAAGTTTAAAAATGAAAAAGTCTCCAAAGGACTTTCTTACAATTGTGTAAAAAATATTACATCGTCCAGATGTGGAGTTAGATGTTTAACTTGCCTTCGCACATTTCACTTTATATGTGTAAACAAAATCCAGGATGGATTAAAATCGAAAACTTTTAAGTGTAAAAGTTGTGTGTCGAGTGATCCTTAATATTAATACTTTTTTTTGTTCTGATGATCTCATATTTAATAAAATATTTATTTTCCATATGGCCAATAACTGTGTATCTAAAGTGACAATCACTGTGTTCTAGTGGCCAATAACTGAGTTTTTGTGTATTTTTTTATTCATAGTATTTTTTTATATATTTGTGTAGTTCAGATGGCTAATATTTTGGTCAAACTGAAAAGTTGACAATCCAACATTTTCGAAACAACATTTTTAAGAATATTGTATTAAATGGTCTTAAATAAGAATAGCATGAAGACAAGAACTATCCTTAACTGGCCAATGACTGTCTCATTTACCCTATTTGCATTTATTTTTCTTCATAGATCGTTTCTTAACCATCCTTTACATATTCGATGTAATTTGTGAAATATTATCTTTTACTATTCATGAAATTTCTGAAAATTCCTCACACTTAATTAGTATTTTTAAATTCGCGCCTATACAAACTCTACGCGTGACGTCATGCGAGTAGCCGTTCTATTTTTGACTCTGTTGATATCCTACCTCTTCTTTTTTATACCATGACTGTTGATAATATGTCGATAATACCTTCTATAACAATTAGAATACTTCTTATAAATCCAAACTATATAGTTTTTACTTATTAGAAATTATAGCAGTGGGAAAATCGTATTGATTTATGGTTTTATTTAAGTAGGCAAATAAATCCTTTCTTCCGATTCTGAGGAAATTCCGTTTCGACTATACCTTTGAATTGTCACCGGTAGATTGAATATAATTACCGTGAGTATAGGTATAGTAGTGCGGTCATCGCATACCTATAACCGTAGTACGTGCTGTACCGTGTTGCTCTGCCACAATAAAATTTAATGTGATACAATAAGAATCTGCACCGGTTGCTTCTTTAGAAAGCTTATTAATGCGCTTTGCTGTGCTCGGATCAAAGGAAGAATTCAGAAGATGCTCTTCCAAGACCATCGTCATCGATTTAATACAGTAAAAGAAATATTTCCGTATTAGATAGGCCTTTATCGGTATTGGAAAGGCTCCCGCGCAAATACACACACCGTAATATTTCCAATGCGATCGTTTGCCGCTTTTTCTATCGCTAGGCTGCTAGACTACAACTAAGTACTAGAATCGAATATATCATTTGCGAGTAAATTGTGGATTTATGCGTTTTGTGGTTTGTTTTGCAAAGAAAAACTTGCTGGTTACATCTTTATGAAAGCGTTTTAGAAGTTTTTTGTAAAATAAAAACAATGTAACATCGGTTTCATGTTTAAAACATATTATGTTATTTCGATTTACATTTTTTTTTTGGGAGCTTGGAAAATCATCCTTAAACTTAGATTAAAGAGACCGAAGATGTGACATCAGGGCCCCCGCAACTGCGCGTGCAACGCGTGCACCACACGCAGGCGAATCTTTAAAGGGGCGCCAAACCGGAGGTCTGTATACTAGACTGAGCCAAAAAAATTGACTATTTTTTTTTAAATATATCGAGAATGTTAATCAGGATGACAAAAAAAAATCGTGAAAATTTGAGCCCTTAATATTAATTTTAAGAGGTCTATCATCGCTATTTTTGATTTTTAGTCATAATTTGATGTTTTACGTTAGAATTGTCAAAACATTAGAGTAAAAAAAATTCCTTTTCATTTATTTTTATATAAAATTAAATTCTCTACAAATATAATATACCAAATTATTAAATTAATGTGTACTAAAGTAAAAAATAATATTTTGAATATGGTTTCAATAATTTTAGACTGTACACCGGATACAAGTCATACAGCGGCAAATAAGCCTCGTTTTGCGTTATGTCGTTCTAATGACATTTCTAAAAAGGCTCAAATACAAGAGAGTTTCATAGCGTTTAACCCTTAGATTAAAGAGACCGAAGATGTAACATTGCACACTGCGCATGTTGTCTATTTTAAGCCAAAGTAACCCACCAATTGAAAATCATTGTTGCACGACGCCACCCGAATTGCTCCGATTTCCATTCAGCGATCACCTCCACCTGAGTTTAATCTCCATTGACAGCTGTTTTTTGATTTATTTGTTGGTATTTTAGCAATTTAAAGTGTTCTAGTTATTCAATTTCAAGTTCAAAATGTCACGATGTATCTTGAAAAATTGTATGTACTTATAATACAAGTACTACTGTTATGAATATATTCGTTTTCAGCGGTAAATATTTATTAACGTTTTGACATAAAGCGCCATGATTCTCTGGGCTGAATACTTCAGATCCGCATTAAGGGGTTTCAATAAATATTAAGCATCAGAAATCAGTTTTCATATTACTTACATAAATTTACAAAAGGGTAAAATTTTGAACATTTAATTTAAATAAATAGTAAATAGGCATTATTGCTAACGAAATTTTGTATTTAAAAAGTACTTTTATAAGAATGTTTTCTAAAGGTAGTTTTTAGCTCTTTTTGGTAAATAAATAAGAGGTAAAGAATCATAGTTGCTAGCTAAATTTTATTTTTATAAGGTATTTTTATAAGGTATTTTTATAAGAATATTAGATGAAATACAGGATGACCTACTTAAAATTTCAAGGTTCATCTTATTTGCGGTCAAATCGAAAGTGACATTGAATTTTCAGTCTTAAAACAAAGTAATCTAGTATAAGCCCAAAAAAAATACTTAAGTTACAGGAGTTAGGTCCGATTCCACCGTTGTGTTAAACGGAGATTAAAATGACAGTGTTAATGTAAAAATGTCATTTTAAACTTCGTTTAACACAACGGTGGAATCGACCCTTAGTCACGTTAATAAAATGTTGTTACATTACAAACCACTAAACAACTCGAACATAATTTTCGTTTACTAAAAAAAATCCAAAATTTAGCAATATTTATTTATCAAAAAATCCGAATCTCTAAATTTTGGAGCTAAATGCTTAGATAAAAGCAAGCAACCGATAGGGGTTACAAAAATAATCGATTTATCGATAATTCTGATATTTATTAATGAAAATCGATTTATCCGCTGTTTTTAATAAATTATTTTCGTTTTTTTTTTAAGATAATGTATTAATCGATTTTAAAGGAACTACAAAAAAAGTAGATTTATTCAAAATAATCGATTTATCGTTTAATCGGTTTTTTAATTATTTGATTATTTTCGATTTTTCGAAGATATTATATGAAAATAATCGATTGAATATAATCGGTTATTTATCCATAATCGATATTTTTGTTATTTTTTTAAAATTATCGATTTATTGGATAATCAGCTTTTTAATAATCAATTATTTTCGATAATCGAATAATCAATTTCAAAGAAAATATGAAAAAAGGATTATTAGAAAATAATAGATAATTCGTTTTATTTTTTGGAAAATCGATTTATCATAGAATCGGCTTCTTAATTAATTGGTTATTTTCGATTAGGCGATTATTTTGGAATTATTGATTATTTTTGGTATTTCAAAGATAATCGAATTATCGATTTTAAAGAAAATACAATAAAAATAGATTATTGATAATAATCGATTGATCGAAAATAATCGATTATTTAAAATAATCGATCATTCTGTTTTTTTTTTTAATCAATTTGTCAGTTAATCGACTTTTTAATTAATCGATTATTTTTGAAATACAATAAAATAGATTATTGGTAATAATCGATTTATCATAGAATCGGCTTCTTAATTAATTGATTATTTTCGATTAGGCGATTATTTTGGAATTATCGATTATTTTCGGTATTTCAAAGATAATCAAATTAACGATTTTAAAGGAAATACAATAAAAATAGATTATTGATAATAATCGATTGATCGAAAATAATCAATTATTTAAAATAATCGATCATTCTGTTTTTTTTTAATCGATTGATCAGTTAATCGACTTTTTAATTAATCGATTATTTTTGATTAATCGATTATTTTCGATTTTTCAAAGATTATCGAATAATCTGTTTCCATGGACGAAAAAAATGGTTTATTTGAAAATAATCGATTATTTAAAATAAACGATAATTCTATTTATATTATATTTTGTAAACACTGATTTATCGGTTAATTGGCTTTTTAGTTAATCGATTATTTTTGATTTTTCAAAGATAATCAAGTAGTCGATTTTAAAGGAAATGACAAAAAATATATTGTTTGAAAATAATCGATTGATCGAAAATAATCGATTATTTTCAATGATCGATAATTTATTTCGATAATCACTCATCCCTAGCGACCAAATGACTTTTAATAGATTTAAATTTTAAAATGTTATCTGGTACAGACATATGCAATTCTAGAGTTTTATGTGACTCATCCTTTATAATTATTAATATTCCTAAAGAAAGAAGCCTTAATATACTTTTTTCTGAGGTTACAATACAAAACAGCATTTTCTCATTTTGACTAATTTTTAATAATATGTAATAGCCGTAGAAAAAATATAATGTTCAACTCATAAGGGTAGATTTGCAGTATTAGCCTGCGCACATGCTATTTTTATAATACTCGTAGACAATGAGTAACATTTTTTGCTCTATTAACAATATATTCTATATCAACATTTTACTGTAATCTCTTGCAGAAAAGTCCGTAGTAAATAAACGCTAACGAAATATTCTATAAAAGGTCTTCTCTTTACATAAAATGTCGTGGCATCTGTTTGATATTAAAAAATCACGTTAATTTTATTTCATAATACAAAATTCGATTAAACACCTTTTACATAAACCTAATAGTTCATTAAGATGCTAATAAACAAAGTCCGGTCCCTGTCACAGAGTTAGGGTCGCCGCGTGTCGCCGCCCAGTTTCCCCACTCCGTTAACCCTTCTTTGGAAATTGGCAACATTTGCGCAGGTTTAAAACCGGTGTATGTTATATCTCTGGTCTCTTTTATCTAAGGTTTAACCCAATATTCGACTCGACAGGGGAAGGGCTATTTGATTTTGTCGTTGGACTTTTGAAAAATTTGAATTTAGATATTAAACACATTAGAGATCCAGGGTACGATAATGGGGCGAATATGCGCGGAAAACATACTGGTTTACAAAAACGCGTACTCGATGCTAATCCCAATGCATTTTTTGTGCCATTTGCTGCACACAGCTTAAATTTAGCAGTAAATGATGCTGCTAAAGTTTCAAATGAAACCGTTAACTTTTTCAATATTGCACAAGAACTTTATGCATTTTTCTCTTCATCCACAAAAAGGTGGGATATTATATTAAATTCACAAATTTTTAAATAATATATAAAAATATTCAATACTATTTCAATTTATTCTTAGACATATATAGCAAGAAAACAAATAGAAACATCCAATGATAGATTTAAAAGAAAATTAATAATAATTGGTTACATATACACAAAAAAAACTGTTTATTATTCGTTTATAAATTAATAAAGATTTGCTCTTCTTTTAATTAGCTAAATTTTTCCATCATAAAAAATATAAATTTTACCGTTTTGGGACCACACATTTTTCAAACCTATTTTTTCTGTTAGTTTGTTCACCAGACCCAGCTTCTTATTATAGTCTATTTTTATGTATGAGAGAGTATTAAAATAATAAAGCGTTCGTAATCCATAGGCGTAGCACTTCATTTAGTAGACAGTTATTCCTCGAGTATACACTTATATTTTCACCTAATTAACCTGCTTATAACTTCTAAACAGCTGAAGGTAAAAAAAGTGCAATTTTTTTCTAAAATGTTTTATTTTTCCACAAGGTATGTTAAGAACATTGTGTCAAACGGGTTATGTAGGTATAAGGGTTTAAACTTTGACTTTTAAATAACGTTACGTTCATAAATAATAATTTTAATATAAAAACTACTTCTTACCTACAAATCCAAATCAGAATCGAAATCAAAAGATGAACTGACGCAACCAATATTTACAATGAGTGGCTCGATCATTTCATCAGTAATATTGTCCAACTTCCACATTTTCTCTTCTTCTTTAATCGTATGATTTACTGCCTTTTCCCAGTTTTCAGCCTTCACATTATTTACAGCCTCCAAAAACAACTATTTTACATCACTCATTTTAAAAGAATTATTTTTTCTTGAAACTTCTCCCTTTATCTGTGACCATATCAGTTCAATCGGGTTTACTTCGCAATGATATGGTGGTGATCTAACTACCGTCATCTCACGATTTTTTGCAATTTCATCTATTTAATATTTTTTGAATTTCTCTTTATGAAGGGAACACAAATGATACAGTTATTTTCTCACAGAACCGAGATGAAACTTAATATTCTTTGAATTTAGCCAATTCTGTAAATCTTTTTTAACCACTTGGTTGTGGGCATTTTTTCTATAAGTCTCGAGTGATAACTTGCATTATCCATTACTATTATACAGTTCTGAGGAAGAAGATCTATAATTTGTTCGAACCACTCTTTAAAAACATCAGCATTCATGTCCTCATGGTAGTCACCGGTACGAGTAGATTCAAAAGTCAATAAACCACCTTTAACAAAAACGTTTGAACTACCGATGTGTACTATTATTAGTCTGCGTCCCTTTCCTGATGGTGGATTTAAAACAGTAGATAAATTATTTAAAAAAGCCTGTCTTCGACTTGAAACAGTTTCATCTTGCCAAAATTTATTTGGTTTATGTCTCTCGTTGATCCATGTTTCATCTAAATAAAATATATTTCTTCTTTGGTTTCTCATTTCTTTTATAGTCCTTAGGTAATTTCTTCTCCATACTACAATATCGCTTCTTTCTATTAAAATAGACTTTCTGGAATGCTTTTTCCATAGAAAACCTATTTCTTTTAAAAGTTTCCATAGTGTGCTTCGACTCATTTCAGGGTAATCCTTATCATCTCGAACCGTGGCAAGAACTTTGTCTACTGTCGGAAATTCTTTTCTAAAGAAGAACGCATGCACTTTCCTTCGCAATCTTTCTTTCAAAAGATTTTCTAATTGAAATTAAATTTTGGTTTTCCTGGAGCTTTACGTGCTGTTTGAAACTCGCCACATTTCTCTTCTTTAACAACTCTGTAAATCGTAGATTTCCCAACACCAAGCGTACTACTAACTAATTCCACTGTGTCATCAACACTTTTACATAAATGTTTGTCTGTAAATGATTTAAAACAATTAAATATTAATGTTTTTTCATTAACTGTTAAAGGACCGATTTTTTGTCGTTTACGCGGCCTTTTCAAATTTTCCATGATCACACTAGAATTCACACTGCACCTTGCAAGTTGCAACTAAACGACATTTAGTAAACTGTCAAGAATACACAACTTGGACCTCCTTACTAAATGGAAAACCTATAATCGCATTTTCGGTGAAATTTGTTGGGAAGGTATTTATCTACTTATAATTCGATTACTGTAAGAAATTCTTGGAATTAAAATAAAACAAAATTGGCAAATAGGTACTTATTGAAAATAATCTTAAGATACGGCTATGTAATCTTTAATACACAGGGATTTTGGCCTGTCCAAACCTTTTCTATTGTTCTGTACAGCTTATGTTTATAAAGGACCAATAAAAGACCCAAAACTTGTAATAGCTCAGGTACATTTATTACAATTTTAGGAAATATTTAGATTATTCTGTAAAAATATTTAAAATGACCGTACTAAGTTTTGCATTAGAAATGCTGTTTTATTACTCTCTCATACATAAAAATAGACTATAGTAGGGTCCTTTAATGACTCCTATTATATTGTATTTGTTCTCACTTGTATATTATGTTTTAACTTTTATATTGTTTTGTGGTGATAAATAAAGCTAATTTATTATTAATATTGTTTATCTAGGAGCTATCTTTTAGCTTGCCGAAAAGTCTGCTTGTTAACGTCGCCGAGATATATCTAAGAACTACCTTTCAGATCGTCAATAGCCTGCATTTCTGCTTGATGTGGAACTTTAAAATAAATGATCTCTTTTGGTGTTAACTTCACGCCAGTCCTTCTTGTAAATATTTCTTAATGCCCAATTTTCTTTGACGTCTTGGACCTTTCACCTCGCAACCGAAAACACCAAAATGGCGACTTTTGTTAAAGTTGTTATACAGTCGACATGAAAGTGGTAAAATAGCGAATCAATAGGTAATTAAAGTCTATAAATATGGTAGGTATACTGGCTAAGATTAACTTTTAAAAAGTCGCTTGGAGCTAGGAATTTGTTCGATTTAAACTATTATTTAAAAAAAATTAGCTGCAAGTAAACATCGACTTACGAAGAACTCATTAAATCCAATGAACCTTAACGTCTGTCTCCAAATAACGAAACAAACCGAACGAAAAGAAAAAATAGAAAAAAGTGTCAACATGTACACCGGTACTCATGGGAACCATCGCTAGACTTGAAGCACCTCTTCCATTCTATTGGCAAGGTCGGTAATGGTCAGAAGACTTCTAATCACGACTTTACCCTATTTAGATCAATCTCGGCCGTGACGATGACGTTTAGTTTCGTGCAGCTTCCATGCACACGACCGTCTACGACTTTATCATGACGTGACATGTATAATTACAGACGCTTATCGCTCTTATCGGTTAGGATTAGATCTGATTTGCCGGGACGACCGAAAACCACTCGCTGCTGATCTAGTTTGCAAATTTGTAAAATTATTCTGTTAAAAACAACGGAATAAAGTACGAAATTATAATTACTCACAGTAGCGTACCTAAAAGTGGTCTAGTTCCCCACATGACTCCAAAAAATGGCGCATTGTCTTTTTGCTTGCTTTTTGTAGTTGGGTACATGGGAGGAGGGTGAATAACTTTGTCTAGGATTGCCAGATTTACGGAAGTGAAAAACGTGAGAAGAGCATCAGGTTCAAGCATTTTCATATAATCAGGTCCATTATTTGTTAAATTTCTAACAAAAAAGTCCTCAGCTTGTATTTTTCGTAAACAAGGGTCTTTTAGCCGATATTTTTCTATAAATCCAGTATTTACCGCTTTGAATACTAAAAAGCGTAGCATTTGCATAAAAATAGTGGCATTTGCATAAAAAGAGTGGCATTTTTCTCAAAAGCGTGACATTTTAGAATTATGACGTTCAGGTTCCAAGCAACTCAAAAAGCGTGAAAAATATGCCTAATGCGTGATGTCTGGCAACCCTAACTTTGTCCTAGTAATAGGAATGTTTATATGTCCTGTGGAATTCAAAATAAATTTGCTTCTCGATTAATATAAGCTTCTAGACCTCAATAACAATAAAAATATCTCTTTGCAAGAATTTTCTGTCGATTTTGTCAGTTGATTTTGCTACTTTCGATGTAGAATTTCTTAGCATGTGACCGGATATTTTTCTTTTTGAACGAAATTAGAGATATATCATTAAATATCACAAACTAGAAATCCATAATGAGCATAAAATTGTTTTAATTTTATAATGATAAGCAAATCATTAAAATACTAATAACTGAAAAGAAGTATCGGTGGACTTGATCACGAAATATCACATACTATTAGAAAAGATCACAAACTATCACAAATTATCAAAAAAATATCACCAATTATTATAAATTATCACAAATTATCACAAAATATACCAAAATATCACAAAATATGACACAATGTCACAAAATATCAAAAAATTTGCCAAAATATTACAAAATATCACAACATATCAAAATTTTTACAAAATATCGTCGGTATATTACATTTTTTAGTTTGCGATGCTCATGTACCTTAAATTCAATATTATATATCAAGAAAAAATGAAAACTCGAAAAATGCCATAAAAATGCTTATAATTTAGAAATCCATAATGACCAAAAAATTGTTTTAATTTTAATGATAAGCAAATCATTAAAATACTAATAACTAAAAAGTACTATAGGTGGACAAAATATTACAAAATATCACAAAATATCACAAAATATCACAAAATATTACAAAATATCACAAAATGTCACAAAATGTCACAAAATATCACAAAATATCACAAAATATTACAAAATATCACAAAATATTACAAAATATCACAAAATATCACAAAATATCACAAAATATCACAAAATATCACAAAATATCACAAACTATCACAAAATATCACAAAATATCACAAAATATCACAAAATATCACAAAATATCACAAAATATCACAAAATATCACAAAATATCACAAAATATCACAAAATATCACAAAATATCACAAAATATCACAAAATATCACAAAATAACACAAAACTAAACAACTTTGCAACAGAGGTCAAGTACCTAGAGTTTTCGTTTAAATAAATAGGGATTTCAATTTATTTAATTTATTAATGGTTTTTGTATTTAAATTTGATAAAGAAAATATTTGCTTATGTACTTTCATTCAAATAAATTGAATACTTTTACTAAATTGAATTAACTAAATAAAAAGAATAAAAATAAATAGTTTTATTCTTTTAGGTCTTTTAGGTCTTTTAAGTCATTTAGGTCTTTTAAGTCATTTAGGTCTTTTAGGTTTTTTAGGTCTTTTAGGTCTTTTAGGTCTTTTAGGTCTTTTGGGTCTTTTAGGACTTTTAGGTCTTTTAGGTCTTTTAGGTCTTTTAGGTCTTTTAGGTCTTTTAGGTCTTTTAGGTCTTTTAGGTCTTTTAGGTCTTTTAGGTCTTTTAGGTCTTTTAGGTCTTTTAGGTCTTTTAGGTCTTTTAGGTCTTTTAGGTCTTTTAGGTCTTTTAGGTCTTTTAGGTCTTTTAGGTCTTTTAGGTCTTTTAGGTCTTTTAGGTCTTTTAGGTCTTTTAGGTCTTTTAGGTCTTTTAGGTCTTTTAGGTCTTTTAGGTCTTTTAGGTCTTTTAGGTCTTTTATGTCTTTTAGGTCTTTTAGGTCTTTTAGGTCTTTTAGGTCTTTTAGGTCTTTTAGGTCTTTTAGGTCTTTTAGGTCTTTTAGGTCTTTTAGGTCCTTTAGGTCTTTTAGGTCTTTTAGGTCTTTTAGGTCTTTTAGGTCTTTTAGGTCTTTTAGGTCTTTTAGGTCTTTTAGGTCTTTTAGGTCTTTTAGGTCTTTTAGGTATTTTAGGTCTTTTAGGTATTTTAGGTCTTTTAGGTCTTTTAGGTCTTTTAGGTCTTTTAGGTCTTTTAGGTCTTTTAGGTCTTTTAGGTCTTTTAGGTCTTTTAGGTCTTTTAGGTCTTTTAGGTCTTTTAGGTCTTGTCTTTTAGGTCTTTTAGGTCTTTTAGGTATTTTAGGTCTTTTAGGTCTTTTAGGTCTTTTAGGTCTTTTAGGTCTTTTAGGTCTTTTAGGTCTTTTAGGTCTTTTATTAGAAGATTTGTGTTCGGCGAGTATCGGCTAACACCGGCCGATATAAGAGAAGCATCTCTTGGTGACGTTGTCAACTACATTAAATCTGTAGGATATCTCACGAGCTAGGAGGTGCCTAATATCTTAGGAGGATGCACAATGGGCTTAATAAAGCCTAAGTGCCGTGGGGGGTAACCCACTCTCCACACGTTACAGATACAGAGATACATATGACAAAGTAACTATCGATAAAAATAACAAGTATTATAATGGACAACCCTGAGGTTGAGATTTACAGTAATAGGTATAGAAATTTGACTATTAAATTTATACCAATAATAATAAAGCAAATTTCTTGAAAAAATAATTAAGATGATTTACCATTCTCTTGTATAATTACACTTTCAGTACAGATATACTGCCTTGGTTAGGGGTTTACAATTATATTGTCACTTGGAAAAACTTGGAATACTTTAAAAATACTTTTTCACTGATTCCTAGCCAATGCAGTCAAAATTTTAAATATTTTTTATACCATCTTATAGATGAGACGTATTTTTTAAAAATGTGTTAGTTTTTGTTCCAAATATTTCTACGAAAGTTATTTTAAAGCCACGTTTCTGGAAGTTCTGTGCGAAAACGACATTTTTTAAAACATCATAACCTCTTTCAAGAAAAAACAGTCGATCCAACTGATTTTTGTTGTAACGTAAATATTATAGTTACATAAAATCCAACCTCTCCATATACGCGCAGCGAGAAATGTATAACAATGTAAATTACTCGAGAAATACCTTCAAAGGAATTTTGAGAAAGAAATTTTAGGAAGTCCAACAATCTTCCATAAATTATTTAGATCGGACGCTGTGGTATAATTTATTGGAATGTCCCGACGACATGGCCAAGTTCGATACTGTACACGATAAATAAAACGCGCGGTATATATTCAAGAAGAGCCGCTCAACTGAACTGTCTTGATCAACATTGGGGCTAAATGTTAAAACAGTGATACATTCTTATCATTCTCAGTTTAGTCCGAGGAATTTATTCTTCTTAGAAATGGGGGTTATTGAAGAGATAGGCTCGAATCAAATCCTTAAAAAAAACATTAAAAAAGATTATGAAATGGAACTTTGCCTTGCAATTTGTGGAAAAATAGATATATAGTGAATTTCAGAAAGTATAAGGTTTTAAATTTTTGAGATTAGATCCTAAACGGATACAGCAAACTCCTAATTCCTAAAATTAAAAAGGATACTAAGAATAATAAAAATTCTATTCATTCTCACAGCTCCAGTGCAGTGTTAAATTTAGTTAAAACAGGTAATAATGGACAAGAATTTATTAAAATACCTGGATATTCTTCAACTAAGTCTATGAAGACATATTTACACTTCATTGAAATCTTGTGACAAATCTCCAAGTTCCAATATTTGCATAAGGATTCAGCTGTGATGCCAACAAGATTAATCTTATTATCAATAATAAAATCAAAATCAGTAATGGAGTTCGTTTTTATACATACAATAACTGTAATTTTACTAATTGATCTTTCTAAAAAGCTTTCTTTATTTGAGGCTATGAGTGCAATAGTGGACTAACCCACAAAACTACATTTTCTGTCTTGATACTGTAATTTGATAATTTTTCGAATGCATAGTGGACCAAACTACCTTTTACATTTTTCCAATAGATGACAGCACAAACACAGTTTTGGTGTTTTAAGATTTGTCTGTTAAATCAGAAGCAGAGTGGACTAAGTGCACTTGGTCCACTTTGCTTCTGAACAATTGCGCTTTAGTTGACGATTTTGGCGTGTAAACAACTGTTTTCATTTAGTGCTCTAAAATTGTGCAAAAATTGAACAACCAGGGTACCATCATAATGGAACATCAGTACTTTCGAGTTTTTCAAGTGGCCTAAATATCTTATTTGAAAATTAACGTAAAAAAGTTGAAATTAAGCCAAAATAAATGGATATTTTCTAATTTAAAAGAAAATATTTTTGTTCAGGTCAGTGTAGATACGCCGCTGTACCGTAACAAATATAAGCGCAAAATAATGTAAAACAACCGGCGCAACTTATCAACTAACTTTCCAGTAGTTCGAAAACATGTGCGTCACTTTATCGGTTCCCTTGAGTTATTTCGATCCTCATATAGTAACGTTAGATATAACTGAGGTGATTTAAGACACCTCTTGTCACAACCACTTGTATTTATATTTTACAAGAGATGTACTTCAAACAGTCGTCGATGGTATGTCTATGGCTGCGGAGTAGAGACGAAGGAAATGTTTGGACGTGTCCATTTTTTCTCTCTGATTTAATTTACAACTATCGATGAATTGGTTCTAAGAAAATGCTGTGGCGAATGTAGTTGAAAGGTATGAATGAAAATGAACGGGCATTATTCTATATTCTAATGAGAAACGATTTAGTTTACGTAGACAAGACCATTATTCTACATCTGAGGCAGAGATAACATTGAAGAAATTTAATATACGTGCCGCCAACATTGATACCACAGTTGTAGATCAGGAGTGAAGAAACATGTGGTGTGAAGTATGGGAAGGGTTAAACTACGAAACAATTTTATTAATGAATATATTTGTAAGCCGTTGTACTCACATAATAAACAACGTACAAAATAAAGCCCTATTGCCATATCTAGTACAAAATACTTGATATCCAGCTTAATATTAACTAGATTTTGGAAGTTATTGAAAATTACTACATTTAATTTAGTCAAAGGACCACGCACTTTTCTTATGCAAACGGGAGTACTGTCAAAATGTCTGAATTTTTGATATGTTAAATAACTTGATGTCCCCATCAAAAGTGTCTATGGGTCCAACCGTATTCTATGACTAGATTTTGAGATACAGGGTGTTGAAGTTAGAAATCCCTAATTCTTTAAAATGGACACCATAAATCACCCTTAAATATTGTTAGAAGTTTTTTGCGTATTCTGTGTAGTCAAAATACATACTTAACTACTATAATTAAAATATTGTACCTTACAGGGTAAATAATGATTCGGCAAATCTTTTTTGGTCAAAGTAGGTATTCCCACCGAACAAAAATAGCTAAAATACCGAAAAAAAAATATCACCGTCAAAGTCTCTCAATATTTGATATCGTATAGTACTCGATGTACTCGTTCAAAATTCTTATTGGTAAAATTAGATCCTATGACTAGTTTTCCAAATATAACTTAATATGTACCAAATATATGAATTTTAAACAATAAATATATACTGACAAAATAGATATTTTCAAGAGAAATATTTTATATTAAATATTTTGATATACTGTTTTAGATTAGGAATATAGCCCTTGTACTATTTTCAAAGAGACAAAAAAATCGTACTTACAGGGTGATTGCGGTTGAATATGTAAAAGGAAAAATTAACAAAATGCTGAAATCGTTGACAAAAAATAGAAAATAATTGCCTTTTAACTTGCGAGTTGTTTATTAAAAAAATCTTATTAGTTTACATACAGGGTTATACATTATTGCATTACAAAAAAAGTTCATTATACGGTAGGTATAAGTAGGATCTAGGGAAATGAATAATGATCGGATTAAAAGTTTATTTTGACTGGAGCATTGCCTCTTTATATTGCATTAAATAATAATAATTGTCTTTGTTATTGAACTTGTAATTTTGGGCTTAATAGGATTCGTTCCTCAGCCCTAATTAGTTTGTAATAATAATAATAAAATGACTGACGTAACTGAACCAAGACATTAACGTTAAGTATTAGGTGCAAATACGAGATGGTAATACCAATTAATTTTCTTCTACTATGGGACAGAGATCGATATTTTCTGGAAATAATCGGTCTGCTGCATCATCGAGTTAAATATATAAATTGTTCTAAACTAAAAGTATTTATGTCATTAGCAGCCGCTCTTAAACTAGACAAAAATTGCTGAATATTAACGTGGAGGAATGGTCTATAAACAAAACGCAAACCAGCATGTAAATTAATCATTAGTAAACATGAATGATTTAGATGAATGTCACAAATCTTCAGATATTCGGGTACATAAATATTTGAGACTAAAAAAATAATGTTTTTAATTTCTAGTTATTCCAAAAACTATGTTAGTTTGACAAAGTTTGGTATTGGCTATTTAAAATATTAATGTATGTATATTTATAATCTTTTTCAATAAAGAACTCACAAGCAATTTATTTTCTAATATTTGGCAATAATTTTATATATTGTTGATTTGTCCACCTTGCAAGTTCAACTGTAACCATCCTTCAAGGGATGCGACTTAAAACGAAATGTATTGGGGGCTTTATCTCATTGGTGGCATGAATGGAGCTCATAATCTTATTTAAATATACAATACAAAGAGGCACTTATGACAATTTCAACATTTTGTTGATTTAACTTACATATTTAACCGCGATCACCCTGTAAGAACGATTTTTTTTCCCTTTGCAAATAGTACAAGGGGTATATTCTTAATCCAAAAAAAGTATGTCAAAATATTTAATATAAGATATTTCTCTTGAAAATATCTACGTATGCACGGAAAAAAATCTCCACTGAGTTCAAGGTTACGTATCTTGGTTCAACGCCAAACTATTCTTAATAGTCCTCAATAAGAAGTTATTCTTAGAATAAATACAAACTATTTCTTAATCTGAGTATGCGATATGTCGTCAACAAGAATAACATAACTTAGTACAAATTCACTGTAAAATTATTTGAAGACATTGTATATATTTGAACCTAGTAAGGTTCTATACTTAATGCAAAAATAATTTTAAATCTACCCAAAAATAACTTTATCTTAAATAAACAATAACTTTAGTTAAGTTAATTAGGAGAATTAGTTCACTGAACAAAAACATATCCTTTGTCCAACACCTCACTATATACTTTCTATAAGAATAAGAAAGCACTTGAATGTAATTCATATATTATTTAAGCAAAATATAGTATATATTTATTGTAATATTATTTCAGTATTTCCGCAAATGTATATGTCGCTTGCAACAAATAATCGTATTTTTTGTAACAAAAAGAACCTATTATTTAGTTGAGTAATTATTTGCCTTGCATATAATTTTGGTTCTTGAAGGAGGTCCTTTCGCCACCAATGTTAAATAAGAAATATTAGATTATGACTAAAATTAAATTTTTGAAGTCCTTATTTTTCTAATAGTGAACTTTTAACTATACCTTACCGTGCAAATTTTTGAGAATTTTTTTTTTTAAATGTGAGTATTTGTACAGTGTCTTACGAGAAAGTAAGACCTCAACAACAATTCTCGAATTATACTATTATTTATTGATTAGATGGAGTAGAAAAAAACTAAAAATAAGGTTTTTGATATATTTTGGTTCTGTTTTTTACAATAAAATATATAGGTTACCGTGGAATTTATTTAGAAATTAATATTAAAAAAAAAATTTCAAGTAACCTAGTTGAAAAATTTTTGTGATTTTTTAATATTAATTTCTCAATAAATTCCACGGTAACCTATATATTTTATTGTAAAAAACAAAACCTTAATATTTTAAAAACCTTATTTTAAGACGCTGTACAAATACTCACATTTTAAAAAAAAAAATTCTCAAAAATTTGCATGGTAAGATATAGTTAAAAGTTCACTATTAGATAAATAGGGACTTTAACTATTAGAAAAAAAATAATTTTAGTCATAATCTAACATTTATTATTTAACACTAGTGGCGAAAGAGGTGGCGAAAGGACCTCCTTAAGCAGTTCGACTAGTTCAGTGATACTGAAAAAAAAAAAATGAACGTGAGAACACATTTTCATTAAACATTGTTTATATGGTTTTGAGCGGAACCCCCACCTCGCCTGCTGCGTGCTTACGTGATTTTGAGCAGCGGGCGAGGACGTTCCACCCAAAAGCAGGTAAATAAACATAAAATACGTACTTTCATTTAAGGTAAAACTATAGTTCTCACTTTTATAATTCGTTCAGTATTTCTGATTACATCAGACTGTTACAGCGAAACTGACAAGCTAGAACCTTGCTTAAGCTTCTAATTCCAGAAGTAGTTCAATGATTAAATTCGAATAAAACCAGAAATTTTTGACCAAAAATGCGAACTCTCCTATTTACTGTGGGTCCCAGACACAAGCTCAGATCTGAAAATATCTTATTGATTATATTTGAGGATAAGTAGGTAAAAAAACAACAAATATAATACCAAAAATTTATTCAAATTCAAAAACAAAGTAAATAAAGCCCCACTGAGGCATCGTAATATATTGCTTAATATATTAATAAAAAGAACATAATAAAACTAAAACAAATCAACACATTTTTACACTGTTGCCTTACATCAGTTTTTTAGCCTACCTTTAACAAAATGCATTGCCCTGAGGCTACCACTACTAAGAATAAGAAAATTATAAAAATAAAACAAGTGCCTACTGCATATAGTACAGGGTGGGCTTTTCATTAGGGGCTTATATACTGCATCTCTGTATACTATCCTTGTCTCGACAGGGCTACTGCAAACCGTTTACAAAAAATACAAAATTCGTGTTGTCGGCTTGTTTGTAACAAAAGAAAATATGACCACATATCACCTTACATTATTTCATTAAAATGGTTGAAAATAGATTCTTTGTTCAAATTTCTTTTCTTATTATTTTTAAGCAATTTATTAAAAGCTAATTCACCATTATATTTAAGAGAACGGATTACGTATAGGATTGACGCACATGCCTTAAATTTGCGAAATCGCCATACTATCGCCATGCCACGACATAGAACTGCCATGTTTCAACGGTCATTTAGCTATAATGTCGCTAAAGTATACAATTCACTAAATACACACTTAAAATCATATTTGAGTACTAGTTCATTTAAAATAATGTTAAAATCATATTTTCTTGGTAGCCAAGCAAATGAAAATATTTAATTCATATTCTATTTTATTTATTTTATTTGTTTTATTTAATTCTTGTTCTTAATTTAAATTTGAATTCATCCGTAGACATTCAGCGTAATGTAGAGTAGGTTAGGTTTAAGTTAGTTTTAGGATTTGTGATATGGTTAAGTTGAATGGCCATTTGGCTAGACTACGCCATTTATACTTTGTAAATGTTGTTTTGCTGGTATAATAAAGACGTTTATTATTATTATTATTATTATTATTATATACAGTATGTCTATTACTTAAGTAGAAAGTAGTCATATGGAAAACTTTTTTACTATCAATTTATAAAAAGTCTTTCTTCATAAAAAAAGTCCTGCTTCAATGGATCTGATATAAAATGTTCTTTTTTTTGTACACTGCATATACAGGGTGTTCCATCAGTAAAGTAGCGTTATTTTTCAAGATAGAGAACTTTTTTAAAGGTTGTATAGAATAAAAAGTTGTGCCTAAATATGATTTTGTGTCTGCCTATCAAAATAGTTGAAAACTAACATTTTTCAACTTTGAAAAGTCGTAGAATCTAAACTGGAGAAATTAAAATGAAACGATATTTTTTTCTTAGTTTACCATGATCTCTCAAGTGACGCTAGTTTCCAGTGTTTCCAGGTTTAATAATTTTCGGACGCTTATTTTTCAGTGTTTCAGTTATTTTGCAGGTAGACATGATTTTATATTTAGACACAATATTTCATTCTAAACAACTTTTTTTTAACTTCTTGCATCTTGCCATGGCTCCCTGTTATACTCTAACCACAATTTTGACTGTTCTTCTGCTACAATATAAGGATAGATTTATTTTAAGACCTGCTTTATTTTCTACGAAAAAAATAACAAAATCGAATTAAGTGTAAATGTGGTTCTAAGTTGCCAAAGTTGAAAACCTAGTTTTTTTTTACTTTTCCGCAGCAGATATTAAAAAAGCGCTATAAAATATTGAATTAGGCTAAAATAATATAACTAATAAAATAAAATTTAATAATGCAAGTTAAAAAAATAAAAAGTTGTTTTTAAAAAGTTAAATAACAGCTTGTAATAACTCTTACCTTCCGTAGGTAATGAACGTCTTTTCGCATTTTCTGTGTTGTCCTCGCCTAATATCTTTCGTTTTCTAAAATACGCTTTATCTGGATTAAGAAACCGAATGTTTTTAATTTTATTCACTAATTTTCCCTGATCTTTTTCCTACTAAATAATAGGTAGATATGGTTTCATTTGGAAACAAACCAATTATTTTTGAGGTTATTAAATTGTACTGGATATGAGTTAGAGAGCTAAAAACAATACAATAATTAATATCTCCCAAATTCAAAATAGTTAAAACCGGACCACAATTTTATGTGCCCGGAAAATGTGGGCATATTCTTAGATTCAGACGTATTATTGTAAAGGGTGATCGAAATATATGTAAGTATATGTAGTATAATGCTTACAACAAAGTCCTTTTCTGATGGTGAATTAAAAAAGATAATGAGTCAATTATCCTATCCATTTTAAAGGGTCCTCATTAGTATCGATAATATTAAAATTTTACATCATTATTCCATACATGTACTTTTAAAGTTACGCAAGAAAATCAATTTCCAAAGGTGCTCTTTAATACCAATATAGGAGCCCATATCCCCCTCTGTAGGAGGTTTTTTAACCAAGTTTCTCATTTATTCGTATTCTATATGAATCCGAGAGTATGCTCACATTTACACTCTATTTGCAGTCAGTGTTGCCAGGTCCAAAATTTTTTTCCCCAGATAATTTCTCAAAAATTCCCCCGATTTTCCCCAGACCTTTCTATTTGAAAATAAAAAAATATATACGTGAAAATACAACATATCCTTGTTTATTAATAAATAATATTTTTTCTACAAATTATAGAAAATTTCCCTTTTTCACCACCGGTTGCAGATTTTCCCCAGATCTAGGGAAATTTCCCTATCAATCGCAACACTGTTTGCAGTAGGTATATTTTTTGTTCAACTAACCTTTTCATAATGTACGAATACAAAAGACGTACTATTATGTCCAGAAACTTATTTCAGTGGTATTCTGATAAAATATTGTTTAGGGTATAATATTCCAAATTGACACTTGAGCAAAGTTTTTAAATCGAAATAGATGGGATTTTCTGCCATTTACAGAAGTAATTGTTCCACCCCACAAAAGGCATGCATTCTGTTATCTTCGGGAATTAAAATTAATTCTGTATTTGTTATAGTCTCGCCGGTTATAGTGCTATCACTAGCGGCAATAATCTAAAATTCCGTGTAAATTAGTAAGTTTAAAAAATTAAAATGACTAACTTCAAAATATTATTTATATTAAAAAATTGCTATTATCAAACGTTTATTGGATGTTACATTTTCAGTGTCATGCAGCATGCGTGAATTATGTATGTAGGTATATCTAGACAATTTTCTAACCTACATAGTTTCCATATACCTACATTTTTAAAAATATATTATGGGACAAGTACAAAAAAAAATTAAAAATGCTTACCACTGGCATATTTTCAACCGCATGGTCTTGAACTGCTGGGTCTTGAGTAATAATAGGACTTTCCCCAATATTTTCATCATGGTTTTCCCCAAGGGAATCATCAGGCTGAGATGGAATTGATGGCAAATCCATTTTTTTTTCTGAAAAGGATGTTGTTTTTCTATATCTTGACATAAAAAAATGCTAGACTAGACTAACCCCAACCTATACTAAACATAGGTAGGTACTGATTTTTTTTGTACTTAACAAAAATCTAATATCTTTTATTTCTTTGACATGAAGTGCCAAGACTGCAAAGTAATGCAAAGCCCGAAAATCGCAAAAACGACGAACGACGTAATAACACTTTTATAGGAATTGTTATTTGCTTCTTGATGAATATATCACCCAAAAATAAGTAAATGCCGAACACCTCTTTAAAAAAGCTATAAGCAATAAACACTTACTTACCTAAAAGCCCTACTGGTGAACAAAATCAATGCTAAGTACACCCCACTTACCACTTTCATTTCACGAAATAAACTGACCTGTCGGCACTCGTTGCGTCGTTCGGTGTAATGTGCGTAAGCAAGCTTCATCTATTTTCAATAACGTAAAAGTTGCTTCAATAAATACTATTCTTGAAATGAGATTAATCAATTATCCATTTGAAGTTAATTGTATACTTGTATCGAGTCAGACCAGAGTTGTTTTAATAAGCATTATTCTTGCATTAAAAATAACGAATTATTCTATAAAAACTATATTGATCATAAAACCAAGAATAGCACAAAGTTTCGTACAAATATAAGTATTATTTTATATGAATTTCTAAAATTATACTTGATCCTATAAAAAAATCCTTATTGTTTTAATATTTATTATAATTCGTCTAATAGGTGAGGCGTTCTTTATACAATATTTGTATATTCTTGTGTAAAATATTTTAGGCATTGTTGCAACTAAGTAAACAATTGAACTTTAAGAGTAGTCAAATATTTAAATCAGTAATATTATTTTATTCACCAAAGCAGATTAATGTTGATGTAACTCTTATTTTTCAAGTAGGTGCTTAATCTTGAATATGGAAGATGATTTTTTCCGTGTGTCAGTATATATTTATTTTTTAAAATTCATATATTTGGTACATATTAAGTTATATTTGGAAAACTAGTCATAGGATCTAATTTTACCAAAAAGAATTTTGAACGAGTAGATCGAGTACTATACGATATCAAATATTGAGAGACTTTGACGGTGATATTTTTTTTTTCGGTATTTTAACTATTTTTGTTCGGTGGGAATACCTACTTTGACCAAAATAGATTTGCCGAATCATTATTCACCCTGTAGGGTACAATATTTTAAATATAGTAGTTAAGTATGTATTTTGACTACACAGAATGAGCAAAAAACTTCCAAAAATATTTTAGGGTGATTTATGGTGTCCATTTTAAAAAACTAGGGATTTCTAACTTCAACACCCTGTATCTCAAAATCTAGTCATAGGATACGA
>OV651813.1:113570588-113627322 GCA_927349885.1 Psylliodes chrysocephalus | reverse complement strand
ATCGCTAACTGCCTCCAGAACTTTTTGCAAAGTGGGCAGCTCATTTCTGAAAAAGAAACTATGAATAGTTGTGCGTATACTGTTTGTGGCTTCTTCATCAACTGTGATTTTTTTTCTTCCGCTACTAGTTTTTGGCGTTTGTACTTCCCCATGAATTTTGTTTTCTCTTAGTATTTTGTAAACTGATGATTTTGGTACACCCGTATAATCAGAGCACATATCAACTAATTTATCTTTTGTAATTGTGGTAGTTAATGATGTTGGAACGCCCGGTTGGTTATTCGGAGGTACATCCGTAGAATTACAGCACATACGCACTAAGTTATCTTTTGGTCGCTGATGATCTCTTTTAAGACTCGAAGTACAATTTGTTTTTTACTTAGCGACCGAGACTTCGACCGTTTTACCTTTTTCGACGTTGAATGCCCTTCAATGTCTTCCATTTTTTGCATAGTTTTAGAACGGTGTAGAAATATTATTATTTAATGTTTAAACACTTATTAGCACTAATATTTTCACCAATTGTTCTTACAACACGTCGATTACTTACTAACTTAACTGTAAAACTTACAATTCACACCGTATAATTCAAAACCCGATGTTACGCTGGTGGTTAGAAATACACTACTGAGAACGTCATCGACGAGATGGATTTTACGCGTAACAGACAAAGATACAAATATCGCTCCGTACACCGATGCCATTAGTTGTAACAAATACTGAACAATCCATAAAATAATTAATTTTAAATGATCAAGAAATGTATAAGTATTACTCATTACTGATTTTTGTTATAATTAATATCTTTTATTAGTATCTATAATTTGCCACAACTTACAACTCTACTACTTACTCTATTTTGATTCTGCTAAAAACTAGTAAGGTAAAATTGAGATATGACAACACGGTTCACTCTCAATCATTATTTGTTTGAGTATATGTGAAACTTATATAAGACCCAAAATATAATTTGCAATGCCACTTTGGAACCCATATTTTATTAAAGATATAGATATACTGGAAAAAGTGCAAATAAAGGTAACTAAAATCCCTCCAGAGCTTTGGCGTTGTAGCTATTTGGAAAGGCTTTCAATTCTGCAACTCCAAACATATAAAAAACGTAGACTTATAGGTGATCTGATTGAAATGTTCAAATGGACTAGTGGGAATTAATTTTGTAAAAATATTTTTCATGTTTATGAAAATAGAACATACATTCTAAAAAACTGGAAAAAGAAAAATGCAACAAGCTCCAAAAAAAATTATAATTAATCGAAAGTGGTCTACTATCAAACCAAGTTTTAAGTTTTAATAAGTGCATTTCCCCTTTGTTTTCAAGACTAAACCAATTATCCTTATCATAAAATATTACCGTATCATCGGCAAAACCTATTATTTTAATATTCTCTTGCGAAAAAAAAATTGTTCGAATAAATAATCTAAAGTATTGGTCCTAATACCGTGCCTTGAGGGACATCACATATAAATGTTTTCTTTCTACTAAAATGTTGATTTACTTTGACTTTTAGATTTCTATCAATTAAATAAGTTTTAAACAGAATATGTACCGTCCTTTTCATCCATATATTTTATTACGTTGTTGGAAAAAGGGTGTGATAAACAGTGTCGAATGCTTTGTTTAATTCAGCGAACATCCCTAGCGATATTTTAGTTATGAAATAAGCCAATAACCCATGATATATAAAAACACTCTGTATAAACCAGGTACTGCAAATTTTCTATTTCATTACATCTTGTATTATACGAAATGTAAATTGCACCAAACAATAAGAAATAATGTTTACTTCCCGATATGCTCATTGAGATTCACGGCCCGTATACAAACACAGTTATAACATCATCCTCAGGTGCACTTGTCACCCTTGTGCTGATGTCGATGGGATAGCGCTGCACGCAGCGGAGTCATATAGAACTGCAAGCTTTATGGCCGGATTGTATGTAGATGAGAAGTGGCTTGTTTGTCAAGAGCTTAGAATGGCTCTTTGAAAGAAGCCACTGCGCGTCCTCGGTTTGATTTCGATAATTCATTTCATTAGCGGATCGAACCGAGATAAAAGGTCGAACTAAACGACTGCAAACAAATATATCAATTATTATTTGTATTATTTGCATAACTAGAAGATAAATTACTCATATTTATAATCTGTTTTGTTTTTTGATTACTTTTCTAAAACTTCGTAAACGTTTTAGCTACTTATATTTAAATCAATTATATATCTGTTAAATATCTGTTAAATATCTGTTAAATATCTGTTAAATATCTGTTAAATATCTGTTAAATATCTGTTAAATATCTGTTAAATATCTGTTAAATATCTGTTAAATATCTGTTAAATATCTGTTAAATATCTGTTAAATATCTGTTAAATATCTGTTAAATATCTGTTAAATATCTGTTAAATATCTGTTAAATATCTGTTAAATATCTGTTAAATATCTGTTAAATATCTGTTAAATATCTGTTAAATATCTGTTAAATATCTGTTAAATATCTGTTAAATATCTGTTAAATATCTGTTAAATATCTGTTAAATATCTGTTAAATATCTGTTAAATATCTGTTAAATATCTGTTAAATATCTGTTAAATATCTGTTAAATATCTGTTAAATATCTGTTAAATATCTGTTAAATATCTGTTAAATATCTGTTAAATATCTGTTAAATATCTGTTAAATATCTGTTAAATATCTGTTAAATATCTGTTAAATATCTGTTAAATATCTGTTAAATATCTGTTAAATATCTGTTAAATATCTGTTAAATATCTGTTAAATATCTGTTAAATATCTGTTAAATATCTGTTAAATATCTGTTAAATATCTGTTAAATATATGTTAAATATCTGTTAAATATCTGTTAAATATCTGTTAAATATCTGTTAAATATCTGTTAAATATCTGTTAAATATCTGTTAAATATCTGTTAAATATCTGTTAAATATCTGTTAAATATCTGTTAAATATCTGTTAAATATCTGTTAAATATCTGTTAAATATCTGTTAAATATTTGTTAAATATCTGTTAAATATTTGTTAAATATCTAATAATGATATTTCATCAACAATAAATTTAACTAGCCGGATATAAAGTAAAAATTAAACTAAATTCATTATATGCAACGTAGGGTTTGAAGTAAATTTACATTACCATTAATAACATGTCAAAATGACAGTTATGTAATAAAATAAACATATTTAAAATTAACATTACACTACATACTCATGACTCATAAGACAGTTTTTTTTTCACTTATTTGGTTGTGATGGTGCAAAATATCTTATATTCACTCGTTTATGAAACTAGACAAATAATTTAATAACCTAGTATTGTCTTCTTAATGTAAATAAAGACAATAATTGTATTCAGTTTAGCAGGAATTTCTTAAGTACATATTTTATATTCTTCTTCAGGACTGAATGGTGGTCTAATTTCGTTCACAAAATCCATAAAAACGCCATAAAGTCCGAGCTTTACAATCACCATACATTTTTGAAAGCAGTAAACCTGCTGTGCATGCGCCTTAACGTTTCGAGATTTTATTTATTCATGCTGGTCGTATATCACTTGCAACAAGTTGCTATCCAAATAAAAGTCAGAGATGTTCTAAATACGTGCGACGTAAATCCAAAAATAATTATTATAAATTAGCTGTAAGTCACTCGGTGACTTAACCGCATCGATTCTCCTTTTTGGGTCTTAAAACTGGTCTACCAGTGGCGTAGATATATTTGAAGAGATCAGAATTAATATACTGAGTGACAATTTAAAAACGTATCTCATGCTTGAAATTGTTTCCAGAATACAAAATGTTGGTCTTTTATTTACACCTAGAAATTTAAGTTATTTCGACATGTTAGAAAACAGTATTAAACCTTCAGTAATACATTAATTAGAAAATAGGCATAATATTCATGAAAACCTAGTTTAAGATGAAAATCTGTTACATTTTTAGCAAGACTAAGTATCTTCTTACTATGCTGCCGAAGAAAAACATTGGGTATAGATAGTGGGCGGAGGTAATTTGCCCACAAAATATTTAAAGCTGCTAATCCTATAGGTAATTTGCCCACAGCAAGTAAAAGGTCATCTTAATCCTGTTGGTATTTTGCCCAAATTTATTTCTAACTGAATAAATCATAATAGATATATCTTTTATTTATTATTTTTTATATATTATCGAAAAGTAAAAACACATTATTAATTAAACTAAAAATTATATTAAACACTAATTTTTATTATTATAAAAAAGTAAGTGTACATAAGTTATATTATATTTTTTTTATATTTATATTTTATTTACATATTTTTCAACTGGGAGGGATAAATGTGATACAAATTTTATATACTCTAATCTGCTGATTTGCTGCAGATCAAATCGCTGTATAAATTTTTCTAAACACTGAATTTTTTGTTTTACACTTTTGTCTTTGATTTTCTTAGGTATACTTAAGCTTTGTATTGTGACATACGTGTCGATTTGAAAGTCTTTAAGCTTTTCTATAAAAATATATACAGAAGGATGTGTACAGTAGAATGAAGAATTAAACCTTGAATGAAACGACTCACAGGCATTTGTAGTTCTTGTAATTGAAGATGTTTTTTTTTTGCCCATATACTTGGAGGAAATGTAGAATTTTCTTCAATATATGTTTCTAATAGGTAATCGGCATACCTATCGAGAACGGCATTTTCTGGTTTACTTGCCATTAAGTCAAACACAAAACAGTCTCCAACTTCATCGGCGTTTAAATATGTCAACCCAAATGATGTTTTAAGCCATTTTCCGGTATCACTGTTAGTTGTATATTCAGTCATTAATCCCAGAGACTGAATTTTACGATACCACGGTTGATGTAGATGAAATCGGCAGCCATTGATTACAGTATTAGGCCACATATAAATTAACGCCTTATGAATTGCTATTTCAAAATCAACGAACACTTTAGATGGATTTAAAACAATACTGTAAGTTTCCAAAATTTTATAATGCAATAACGAAAACAAATGTTTGTATATATCGGTAGATTTGTTTGGTAATAAACTATATACCAGGGGCACATAGTGTCCATTACACAGCCCATGAATGGTAAATAATTGTAGGAAAAACTTTGTACAATACGAAAATGTTCCATCCATATACAAGACGTTCATTTTACACAAAGTTCGAATATTTGTCTCACATGTAAATACAATAATATTATTTTCTCTGCTATTTATTAAAAGAAAATGTTCACCTTTACTGGTTTTAAATGTATTAGAATATAAGTCAACTGCATCATGCACTTCTTGTATATTTGTAGGTAATGGACCTGGTAGTATTTTGCGACGACTGTTGTATATAGTTTTTCTTATGTAGGACACATCAATTGTAGTTAGTGACTCTGATAAATTGGTAGCAAGTACTTTACGGATAATTTTAGAAGGTTTTTCCGAAATATCATCAACTGCTTTTCGCTTACACGAATTAGAAATAATTTTCCTGTTTAATTTCGGTTCATTTGCTTCATGGCTATGAATTAGGTTGCCTCTGGATACTAAAAGTTCAGGACCAATTGTAAATTCAGTGGCATTACAAGCATTTGTTTTTCTTTGGGAGCATCTCCAAGAAACTTCTCCACTTTTCATTTCTCTATCTTTGGCAAACGTAAAATTCTCCAAAAGGAGTACATCTTTCCCGCGTGTGCTTTTAATCAATGTAGCTGACATTATAGAAATAATTATTGTTTATAAACACTCGAATTACAATCATCAACGTATAAAAACTGACTGAAATATAAACAGTAAACACCCAAAGTAAGTACCTATTAGAATTATTAATAATCAGGTAGGTACCTATTTGTGGGCGGATGTAATTTGCGGGTTTAGGTACCTGAATGCTACTGTGGGCAAAATATCAGTAAGATTAACGCACCCCTTTACTTACACAGGTAGAAAACAGAGATTTGTGGGCAAAAAGGACCCGCCGTAGATAGTAATTACCCTATTAAGTTAATTGAAAGAAAATTCTTTATTAGATGACCAACTAGATCATTATATTTAACATCACGGGAGTTTTTATTTGTATGTACCTTAAATCAACAGTGTGCCAAATTTAAGATCTTTAACACATACTTAACAATTATAAAACAGATATTATTAGAGAACATGTTCCGTAAACCTGTTTTTTTGATCAGATTTATAGCATAAATGCATTAGTCACACGTTAACAAGTATTCGCTTCTCTCTCCTTTGTCAAACTCTGACACACCTTTATTTACACTATTCAAATTGACGATTTTACTATTTTTTTAAATTTCTTAAGCAAAATAATTGTATTTACACCAGTCTATTTAAAATTAATTAAATATATAATGTTTTCCGATTTCCGTTATTTTTTACGTTGTTATATCGTTCAGTTGTAGTTTTTTTATTGCAAGTAAAGACTAAAGCTTAGAATGAAAAAGTTATATTTTCTTTATTTTAGAATTATTTGTACTTCCTTAAGAATAATAACACCTATTATTCACTAGTGAATAATGATCCATTATTCACGGTATGACGTCACGACAGCACGTATGTCTAAACTGATAGATGGGCAATACTTTTCATAACGATATTTTCTAGATCGAAAAATTAGAAAAATCGAAAAATCGAAAAATCGAAAAATCGAAAAATCGAAAAATCGAAAAATCGAAAAATCGAAAAATCGAAAAATCGAAAAATCGAAAAATCGAAAAATCGAAAAATCGAAAAATCGAAAAATCGAAAAATCGAAAAATCGAAAAATCGAAAAATCGAAAAATCGAAAAATCGAAAAATCGAAAAATCGAAAAATCGAAAAATCGAAAAATCGAAAAATCGAAAAATCGAAAAATCGAAAAATCGAAAAATCGAAAAATCGAAAAATCGAAAAATCGAAAAATCGAAAAATCGAAAAATCGAAAAATCGAAAAATCGAAAAATCGAAAAATCGAAAAATCGAAAAATCGAAAAATCGAAAAATCGAAAAATCGAAAAATCGAAAAATCGAAAAATCGAAAAATCGAAAAATCGAAAAATCGAAAAATCGAAAAATCGAAAAATCGAAAAATCGAAAAATCGAAAAATCGAAAAATCGAAAAATCGAAAAATCGAAAAATCGAAAAATCGAAAAATCGAAAAATCGAAAAATCGAAAAATCGAAAAATCGAAAAATCGAAAAATCGAAAAATCGAAAAATCGAAAAATCGAAAAATCGAAAAATCGAAAAATCGAAAAATCGAAAAATCGAAAAATCGAAAAATCAAAAAATCGAAAAATCGAAAAATCGAAAAATCGAAAAATCGAAAAATCGAAAAATCGAAAAATCGAAAAATCGAAAAATCGAAAAATCGAAAAATCGAAAAATCGAAAAATCGAAAAATCGAAAAATCGAAAAATCGAAAAATCGAAAAATCGAAAAATCGAAAAATCGAAAAATCGAAAAATCGAAAAATCGAAAAATCGAAAAATCGAAAAATCGAAAAATCGAAAAATCGAAAAATCGAAAAATCGAAAAATCGAAAAATCGAAAAATCGAAAAATCGAAAAATCGAAAAATCGAAAAATCGAAAAATCGAAAAATCGAAAAATCGAAAAATCGAAAAATCGAAAAATCGAAAAATCGAAAAATCAAAAAATCAAAAAATCGAAAAATCGAAAAATCAAAAAATCGAAAAATCGAAAAAACGAAAAATCGAAAAATCGAAAAATCGAAAAATCGAAAAATCGAAAAATCGAAAAATCGAAAAATCGAAAAATCGAAAAATCAAAAAATCAAAAAATCAAAAAATCAAAAAATCGAAAAATCGAAAAATCGAAAAAAAATCAAAAAATCGAAAAAAAAAACGAAAAATCCAAAAAAATCGAAAAAATCGAAAAAAAATATTTCCGTTGTTTTTTACGTTGTTATATCGTTCAGTTGTAGTTTTTTTATTGCAAGTAAAGACTAAAGCTTAAGATGAAAAATTATATTTTTTTTATTTTAGAATTATTTGGTTTGATTTGACTCATTTTGTTTAATGTACATTAAAATTTGAAAATAACAAAATTCCAAGCCTAAATACTAACGTTTATTTATTTTATTTATGGTTTATTTATTTAAAACACTTTATTTACATTTTATTTATGATACTAATTAATTTATATAATACTTGAACACTATTATAACTCACAATTCTAATTTATTTATTAAAATTTTTTATATATATTTATATAAAGCCAGCTCTGTACCAGAACAGTCTCGGGAACTGCCTCTCTATGACTCATACATCGCAAAGGGATAACTCTGGAAGCTTCTCGAAGCGGTGCGTTTGTCCCTATATGGTCAGCGCTAGAATTCATACCTCGGGCAAGGAGTAAACAAAGTACAGAAGCGGCTTCACGTCACAACATTGCTCCCTCCTTAATAAATAGTTCTGCCTAGAACTAAAACTGAATGATTGTATCTGCAACTAGATCTAATTTTACAATTTTTATTCGTATTGAAATAACCAGGGATGGTTTTTGCTGAAACCTGGGCATTAGGCGAATGACTGCAGACTATTGTGATATTGGAATTTTGCAATATTACTTCCATCATGTTTCTAATGCTTCTTTAATTTAGCTGGTTGCTCTTTATCGTGGACATGGCTAATTTCTGTACATTGGACTCTAGTACGTGCTACCTCAGATATTTCCCATACATCGTTATAGGTGGATCGATCTTGGAAGGTGTTCTTTGTTACCAAATAGAAAAGATAACGCGATCCATCTTTACCAGGTGCTGGTAACTGATCTTAAAGTTCTTGTAATCGACCAAACGTATTTCGGAATGCAGATGCTAGACCTCGAGTGTCGCAGATATTGGCGGAAGTGCTATGGATCAGCGAGTAGTCTTTAAGAATCCTGAGCAGATCTTGTTATTGCTCGGTTGTAACATCATGTCGTGCTTTCCAGTACCTCCATATGTACCCATATATTCTTAAAAAAAAAAGGTCAGTTGATTCTTGGGACTGGTTTACTTCTTCCTCGCCATGGTTACCCTCAAGTGGAGCATGTTGGTTTTGGTAAACTACCTTTGCATGGTTAACCGTTTAAGATCTTACTTATAAGGTAAATGACTTTTTTTTTCTTAATGAGGTGCGGACTTTCCCAAGATGTTTGAAGCTTCGGAGAATAACCCTTTGCAGAATTCTCTCGATTCTTCTGTGAGTCGTGTTAATAGCTTAGCAATATCTGCAGACTTCCTGATGAATCTTCGATAGTACGTACATAGTGCGAGAAAACTTCTTATTTGATGTTTATCAGTTGGTTGTGGCCACTCTTTGATAGAAACGACTTTTTCCTTATCTACAGCCACGTCATCCTTGCTGACTTTATGTCCCAGGTAATTAACTTTATTTTGAAATAGTTGGCACTTGTTGGGGTTTAGCATCAGTTGGGCGGCTTGAAATCTTTTTAAAACATCTTTCAATGTCTTCCCCAAGACTATGATGTCGTCTAAATAAACCACGCATGTTTTCCTGGGTAACCCTCTTAATACATTTTCCATGTCTTTCAAATGTCACGAAGCATTACCTAGTCCAAATTGCATAACATTGAATTGTCACAATCCAGATCCGGTGGTAAAAGCTGTTTTCTCTTTATCTACTGGGTCAATTTCCACCTACCAGTATCCATACTTCAAGTCTAAAGTAGAGAATAGTTTACTTCCGGCCAATGTGTCCAAGGTATCATCGAATCGATGTAGTATGGAAAGTATTCCTGGTTATCGTTGATATATATTTTGGTTTCGGGTATTTACCTGGGGTATTTTTGTTTGTTAAATACATTACGCAGTGGCCCAAATACTTACTCGTTAGTTAAGTACCTATGAGGTGGCAGAATAGGGTTATATTTTTATAGGCTGGCTAGGAAAAACCGATCTTTAATTATTTTGATACTGATTTTAAAAACTATTTTGATTAAGAGAGTAATAATTTAGAAATGATAGATTTCGTTGCCATTGGAAACTAGAGTTAATGGGATTATTGTTGTGTGACCTATAGTTATTGTTTTTTATTAATTAATTTCGTTGTTCACCAAAATTACTATAAAGACTGCAAAAGTTGCTAAATTCCTGAACGTATGTCATAACATCTTCAAGACTATCAGGTTTTTTCAGATGCATATAATTTTTTAAAACCCCTGCACCACCAGCAATAAAAGTGTGCAAAGCAGTTTTATCACAATGGTTAATTTGACATAATTTGTCCTCTCTGTCCAAATTACTATCGTTAATTATTCTTTGATCAACGTTACTTCTTATTAGTTGCAGTAGTGTGCCGAAATTAATCATGTTATCGTTTTTAAATTGTCTCGGCCTAATTAATTACTTTAAGAGGCATTTTTTTATCTGGATCACCTAGTATATAATTCATTTTCTATTTCCTTTATTATTTATTTTGGTGGGTAAATAAGAAATGTCTAACAAATAATTTTTATTCCGGCATTGTAATTTTAGATAAACTGTTACTCTTTAATCACGAAAGATTTTTTATCCTGCCAGACTCATTCGCGTCTACTTATAAAAAGAGACCCGTCTTATCGCGACACCTACATAATTCATTTAATCCAACCTTATCTCCCATTCACGTATTAATCATAGCCGCAAAGCTCGCACCTCTAGCGTGTGTTAAGCATTTTTCAATCGACCAAAAACACGTTAAAGTACTTCTTCTAGCCACACACACATAAAAAAAATCGTTTCTAAGCGATAACCAACAAACCAACACCGTATGTGTGTATGTGTGCGCCGCATATGAAGCAATTTATATCAATTTTTGTGTTGGTTCCACTCTGTGTCACAGTTCGTGGGGTCACGTTTGGGTTTTTGAGTAATTGCGAATATGGAATTCACATAGATATTTGCTGCAAATCGCGTGGGATTAGCAGGAATAGACGAGTAAAAGATACACCCATAATCGACGCAACTGTTGGTGAGAAAAATATCATTACAATGTAAGAAAGACTGTCAATATCTGTTTAATAATTTTTAAGTATGTGTTAAAGATCTTAAGTTTGGTACACTGTTGATTTAAGGTACATACAAATAAAAACTCCGGTGGTGTGAAATATAGTGATCTAGTTGGCCATCTAATAAAGAATTTTCTTTCAATTTACTTAATAGGGTAATTATTGTCTATAACTAGAGCTAGGAATATATGCAAAACGCCATATTTTGCATATGTTGCATATATATACAATTTTTGATTTTGAATGCATATATTGACATTTTTTAATTTTTTGGCATATATCTGATGTACTTATTGGCTGGACATATTAAAGTTATGAGTTTTGGACCAAAATAATATTTTGTGAAATGCCTTTACAGGTCGATTTCCTAAAATTTTGAAGGATTAACTTTTCCATGTAATAAATTACGGTGAATGGTGTAGGTACTTGAGAGGATTAAATTATAAACACCCACCTTAAGCCAACAAATTTTGCTAAATATCCTTTCAGGTAGTTGTATTAATATCTTCAAATTTCTGTTTACTTTCAACTTTATTTCAGTCTTTATTGTTATGTTGTGCTAACCAGTGGGAAAAATGGCAAAATTAATTGAGTCGTGGATAAAATCTTATTCAGATTTTGTTGTAGAAGGTGATAACCAGGTGTTTTGTAAAACATGTTCTAAAATTGTAAGTACTTTTTTATTTTATATTTAATTTTGACATTTCACAATGGTAAATCAAAAGATAGTAAAATATTATTTCAACTCACAGTTAAAAAAAAACTTTACAACGTACGCATTTATTTAATTTAATTAAAACTTCAACATCTACAGGAATTTATTTGTTTTAGATTCCATGTAAAAAAAAGTTTCAAATCGACCAACACGCGAAAACACCCTCACATATAGCAAAGCAGAAATCTAAAGACACTCGCAGACAAAGTCAACTTCCCTTGAAATAATATTTAGAATCTGGATCGTCTAGAAGTGAAAAAGCTATTTTTAATGAAGATTTATGCAAAGCTTTAGTGACTTCGAATATCCCTTTAATACGATTAAATAATCCAAATCTCCGATCATTTTTGCAAAAATACTGTAAATTTAATATTCCAGAGCAAAGCATATTAAGCAAACGTGGTGTTGAGAGTTTGTACATTGAGACTCGTGAAAAAATTCGTGAGATTACCGTTGGAAACCATTTCTACATTATTGTGGATGAAACAACAGACTCTTGTGGTCGATATATAGCCCATTTAATGATAGTTACATTACGCGAAGAAATGCAAATTGGTCCATATCTAATCGCTTCAAAGCAATTAGATAAAACAAATAACTTGACAATAACTCGTTTTATCCAGACATAACTGTCTTCCTTTTTGCTTCCGGAAGCCGCTCCAACAGAAAAATGTGTATTGCTGTTATCCGAAGCATGATAAAAGCCGCACAAAATTTAAAAATGTTTTATGAAAACTTAATCCATGTTACATGTTTGGCTCATGGCCTTAACAGAGTTGCAGAAGAAATTATGTCTAACTTTCCTTTAATAAATGATTTAATTAGTAATGTAAAAAAAATATTTCTTAAAGCTCCTCTAAGAACTCAATTGTACAAAGAAAAATTTCCTGAATTACAGATGCCACCGGAACCTGTGATTACTCGGTGGGGCACCTGGCTTAAAGCTGTCTTTTTTTACGCAGATAATTATGAAAAACTTAAAGAAATCATATTTGATTTTGATGATTCACCTAAGAGAATATCTAATACAAAGAAGTTGTTTCAAAATCACATATTACCAAAGCAATTAGTGTTTTTAAAAAATTATGCATTTGTACCCAAAATTATATTAGATTTAGAACAAAAAAATTTACCTTTGGTGACTTCCGTAAATTTAATTAAGACGTTTGAATCCACATCCCCAACTAGCCATTCATAAAAGTGTATTTGTTGTGAAGTTCTCATCATCATCTATTGTATAGTCCAGGAGACAGTGACGATTTTCGGTATATATTTTCCCAGTCAGCAAACACGAATAGAGAATTGTAGGATTAGCAATTCTAAGCAAAATTCATATATATTTAGAGGGGGGATCCGATGGGCTGAGGCCGAAAATGCGTCAAAACATACGAGAACACGGCCCTTTTTTTCCATTGATAAAAATAGTTTTAGTAGTAAGAGATGTACTGAAGTAAAGTAAAAAAATAGTCTGATTAATCTGTATGGATAATATATTTGGCAAGTGCATAAAATACACTTTCAAACGAGTTATGTACACAATTATTTCTACGACCACAATTATTTAAAGAATGTTCCAAGTGTTTTGTATATTAAAGTGTACGCATAGGACACATAAATAAAATCTTATATCACAATGTTTCACCTAACCAGTTGGTTTATTTATAGAAATTAAACATAATAATTAAAGATATTACAGAAGAAAATAGGGAAATAAATTGCATTTCCGTTTACACTTTTATATAATAATTGTTTTATTTAGAATTCACGAATCACTTATTACTCTACATTAATTATAATTATTGTTAGTTTCGTTATGTCGTTATACTAGAGGTGTGAGGAAAATACAGTGAACTGTGGAACGCCAATATCGTTGGATGCGCGTGGTAGAAATGGTCCTATAATACTGCTAAAAACTTAGCTAAATTTTCATGGAAACTCTGTACTTTTGACATTTGCGATATTCCGACGCATATGCATTATTGATGTAATCTCATGATTTTGCAGTAATAGTTTTTGCAATTTTAGTGTGATTTTTAGGTTATTATGGTTATTCATTTTATTTGGTTCTGATCTTTTAGGCTTTTAGAGTATTTGTCTTTTATATAGTTTTTAATTTGAATTTTATTATTGTGGTCTATTTATATTTGATTGCTGCTTTTCGACTAGTGCTTTATTCTTTTTGTGTTAAAATAAGTTTTATAACCATTAAGTACATGCTTCTAGTTGATATCTACCTAATCGTCATCGGGTGCTTGCAACAATGGGAAAAAGTGTATGGTTTTTTTGGTGTAAAGTTAGACGCCTTCATTTTTCAGGTAAGTTATTTGTAGTTATTTTTTACTTTAAATAAAAGGATAGCAATACGTCCTGGTCCGGGGTGTGACTTTTGGGTTTTAGCTATCTGAGCCAAATTGTCGGCTAAGTGTCCTCTTTTAGGGCACCCAGAACCGAAAACTATATAGGTATATAATATGTTTTTTTTTTAATTATTTTTTAATATGTATGCAGCTTGGATGAGGGCTTTAGGAAGAGATCCTAAGACTGAACACTGACTGCTATAAATGCCGTTTTTAGAGCACATTTCATAGTAAGTGATTTCATTCTAGCAGCAATGAGGAATCGTTTAAAAAACATGCTGCATTAGCTATTACTTTAAGACCTCGTCTCTTTAAGTTATTATTACTTCATTCTAATGCATATATTAAAATGGTTTTTAACTTATGTCCTTATGATTAAAAGATGTAGGTATTTTAGTTATGTTATAATAGAAATATATGATACTTTGTATTGACTGACCTACTGGCCACTGGTCATTCCACTTTTACTCCATTTTTTTATAAATTATCAAATTATTTAAAAAAAAAAAATACATACCTAGCTATTTTCTGTAAGTTACATTAAAATTTTAGTATTAATACTTTACTAATAAAACTTCAGTTAATTTATCTTATATATACACAACGGAAGAGTTAATTGGATTTTCTCCTTGTTGAGTTTCAAAAATAGTAATTTAACATGATTTAAAGACAAATACATGAAATGGGCAAAATAGGCCTGCAAAGGCACTTTGTAAACAATCTCACTTGTATCGATGTGACGTAATGCGCGAATTCAATTTGGCTTACTTTTGTTAATAGATTGGCGTTCCATTTTAAATATACAGTTCACCGGGAATAGATTATTTAAATATACACGGACCGGGAAAACAAGTACGAAAAAATTCACTGGCTCCTGGACTAGTACTGTATCGAAGGAATTTTTATGAATGAAACAATATACGACCCTCCACAATTGCGGTCTACTCTACTTACGCTGTTGTCAGACATTATTTTTTTTTTGTATAATTTAAAGACCTAACAGTAATTCAAGCAAACGCAATAACATTTCTACAGTTAAAAACATCGCAAACTTGGCATCAATATTTTAATTTTATCCAAATATTGCATTTCTGTCGAGGATCATCCGCGTTGACTTCAGAAATTGTGTAATTTGTACGGACACCACCGTTCATTCTTCAAAATTTTTGTAAATAATCCTATCTGTCTTGGTTATATATCTATGTTTGAATCAGAGTGTAAAATTGTTCAGGGCGATATTGGAAAGACGATTTTTAATAAATTTTCAAATGTATTTTTAAAAAATGAAGGATTTATTGTTTTAAGAAACCTTGCTAATATTTATTCTGGTAACTTTGAAGATATTAATACTATTCATCCAAATATTTCAGGAAAATTTAAATTTGCACCTATTACTTCTGTAGATGTCAAAAGGAGTTTTTCTTTATACAAGTACATACTTATTGATAGGAGACAATCATTTAATACAGATAATTTAGAAAAACATCTAATTGTTCATTCGTTTTATAATAATGTTGATTTGTAAATAAAATTAGTTAATAATTTAATAATTATTAAGTATTATATTAGGTATTGTAAAATAAAACAAATAATAAATATTATTAAACTATTTCGATCAAATAACAAATTACTCTTATTGGATATGCTCTGCATATTTTTCAATTTTTTACGCATATATTGAAGTATTTTGCGGCGTATATATGTGCATATATAACTACTTTTTGGGTGCATACATTCCTAGGTCTATCTATAACCAATGTTTTTCTTCAGCAGCATAGTAAGAAGATACTTAGTCTTGCGGAAATGTAACAAATTTTCGTCCTAAATTAGGTTTTTATGAACGGAACTATTCTGAATTGTTCAGCAATTTTACCTGTTCCATAAGAACTCTAGTATGCATTAATATTTCAGACCAAATTATTTTTTAAACAAAAATTAATATGCTACGCTATTTAATCTGTAAAATATTGCTTATTCGTTATAAATCTCTTTGTACATATAAGAAATCAGAATTGCTTTTATATTCCATCTTACCCTGAATATTTCCTATTTTTATCTTTTTTTTGTTCTTGTTTGGCCCTTTGCCCCTTTACCAATTTGATCCGCCTGCATCAAATGATACATTTTCAGTAACAAAATTGCATTTATTAATTGCCTTAAGGTGATTACAGCACCCCTTATAATTTTCAAACAAGCATATCTCCAAAAGTAATTTTTTTTTAAGTTAAAATTTTGGCAAAATAAATTAGGCAATAATATCTCGAATATATGCTTATATTTTAAAGTTTTAATTATTTTCAATTTCGAAGAAAAAAAATCAAAGGGCTTTAAATTTTTAAATATCATAATGAAAATAAATGCATTTCTCAACAGCACTGTTCTTAATATTATCTTCAAATTTAAGCTCTTGATCTCTTGTAAATGATTTTTTAAAAATCGCCAAAATTAGTGGCTAAAACGCTACGTTAAGTGCTATTTTCTGGTTTAAACTGGTGTAAATCATTGCAAGAAACGAATGATGACTCAGAGTGTACGATACGATAGTTACAGTCGCGTTACACCAGAAAGCACTTAACGAGGCGTTTTAGCCACTAATTTCGGCGAATTTTAAAAAATTGTTAACAAGAGATTAAGAGCTTAAATTTGGGGATTATATTAAAAATACTGATGTTGAGGAATGTATTTAGTTTCATTATGATATTTCAAAATTTAAAGCCCTTTGATTTTTTTTCTTGGAAACTGAAGGGCCATAGAAACCTTTGCAAAGTTACCAGTGGCGAAAAAGGAGTTTTATGCACAACATGCTGCATCATAAGCGCTGGAGGGCAGGCACTTCCTCCAGTAATAATTTTCCCACGAAAGAAGGTAAACCCTAGAATGGGTATTGGTACTCCACCGGGAACTTTGATTTTAGCGGCACAGTTGGGTTGGATGAACAGCAATTTATTTGTAGATGTTATGAAACATTATATCAAGCACAGTGGTTTAATAATGGACAATCATGAATCGCATCTATCCATTGAAGCGAAAATGCAGCCTCTAGATGTGTCAATTTTTGCACCATTTAAGAATTATTATCATTCTACCATGGATTCTTGGATGATGCGTAATCCAGGACAACTGATTACTATTTATGATGTTGGACAAATAATTTTAATCGCATTTGAAAAATCCATCACACCATCCAATATACGTCAAGGATTTAACAAGACAGGATTAGTACCATTCGACAGACACAAATTTAAGAATGACGACTTTTTGCCTAGTACGGTAACAGATAGGCAAAATCCAGATATACTACAAGATACTGAAGAACATCAAACTGCTGAAGTACTACTGGAAAAAAAAATTAATTTAGCTCCTTCGGCATCAGCAGGCCCATCAAAAGATTGTCAAATATTAACTCCTGATCAATTTAGACAGCCACTAAAAGCAAAGCCAAGAACTGGGAAAAGAAAACCAAGAAAGGACGAAGTATAATAGCTACTGATCATGGGCGAAGTTATGTCATCAGATCTGGGGGGGCTAAAGCCCTAGCCCTAGTCATATAATATATAATAGTTCTAGAGGTATACCTACTGAAGTTAAGTAAAAAAATTCTGACGAATCTATGAAAATGGATAAAATATCATATATCGATTCTAAACAAAGTTTTGCAAAATTTCAATATTGTGAATTTGTAGATATCCATTTATGGTAAAAAACTAAATTTTACGATTTGCACTTGGAAAATAATGAATACTTCAGTTTTGATTTTGACATTAACACCATATAGATTGCAATTTGCTGGGGACTTTTTCGCAGATTTCATTTTTAACATAAACACTATCACATACTATAAGAAATAAACAAATTTAAAGCTAAAAAGTAAGAAAAACTCGAATTGTAATTGATACAAATTAAAATGTAAACAATGAACTCGTTGCCAAATGATGAACTGATTTTAAAACAAAATTAATAAATGAACTGAAATTAAGAAAAAAATTAATATAATAAATCGGTTTTATAAAAAAGTCCTTAAATAAATATAGAGTATGTTTACATATTACTATACACAAATTTTGATTCTTAAATAAAAGGTCTTATCCATTTCTTCAAGAGCTAAAATCTGACGACGTAGCGAAATTTTGCTACTTCTGGCAACAATGAACGATATCCTACAAATTTCCTCCAGAGGGCGTATCACTTAGCTTGAATCGAGAATAAAGATCCTTCCAATTATATCTTCTCAAGGAAGTGTAGGATTTGGAGTGGCTTCAAGTTAGGTAAATCTCCCTCTTCTATTTGATATGCTCATAGGTATAGTGCCCTTGGATTCTGAAGTGCTACACATTTAGTTAGAATGTAAATGAAGATTTTTTCCTCCTCCTCACAAAATCTGCACTATCTTCTACTACTCTCAGTTTACTAAGGAGTAATTTTAGTTGGCAATGTCCAGTAAGGATCCCTGTTACAAGTGTTCTCACTACTAGAAAAATGTATATTATGATAACAGCTTAAAATACAATCTGGCTAATGTGGAACACCCCGAAAGCCTTGCCAGACTCGCCTAAGGCAATCTCTTATTGAAATTTGCATTATCTCATTGTAATCCTTGTTTTAGACTAATTAACTCGTATTATAAATTTTAGCTACATTTACTTATTACCTGTTTATTTATGTGATCAAAAGAAGCCATTAATAAATTTATTGACATGTTCACTTGAAACAAAGCAGAGAAGTTTGTGTGTACATGCACTGTGTAGGAATGGCACCCGGCACAGTGGCCATTGTGCCGCACACAACCAATTGTGATACGAAAACTTTTAAAAGTAGTTTCGCTGTCGGCTGCAGTTTTGGCCAGTTTTCCGCCGAAACCGAAACTGTAGTCGAAACTATTATTTAAAGCCAAAGTTGGCCGAAACCGTAACCGAACCTTCGGTCGGACACTACTTGTGAGTCTGGCAGGCCTCCGTAATTGTAATTGTCAGCCAGACGTGTATTTTCACATACGAATATTTTGAAATTTATCCTAAGTAGATGGATAATGTTCTTAAAATATGCGTGAGTGTGCAAAAATTTACTGATAATAATTTAGGCACGTTTGGTATTGGGTAAGAAAGTTTTACACCAAATTATCCAAATTTCAAAACTTGACAGACATGCATTAAAACGACTAAAATCAAATTTTCAAAGGTTCTGAAAGTTACTTTGCCATACCACAGAATATAAAACATATGTTTTATATGCTGTGGCCATACCATGACCATTTGTCATATTTGAAGTCGTTTAGTTGACGCGAAAAACCTAATTATTATTTTACATAAAATAAATGTAGTTTATTTCTACCTAGTTATAATTGGTATTAAATAAAATATTAACCACTGAAACGGCAAATTTTTTATATGCATGAAAGAGCTGCTCAACTGTCAAAAAAAAATTCAGTATAATTTCGTTCAGAGTACCCACCAAAAGAAACATTTCCGGAAATTTTTCTGGTTGTCATGAAAGTGTTTTAAAATAAAAGCAGTTGATTGGCTATAAAATGGAGGTGTAAAATTTATAATTTAATCTATCACGTGACAAATTTTCAAACCCGGGAAAATAAAAGCAAAAATATTATATTTTTTTCATTTAGAAGATATTACCAGACTCATTAGCCAATTTCGTAAATCAGCCAGACTTATTATTATAAACAGTTCATGATTGTATCAATTTATATGCTCAATTTTCTGCCACACTCACTTTCCACTATCTGAGATAATCCAAACTGCCATTTTTATAAGCTTTATGTTCTAGTTTAGTAAATGTAAAATAGTTATGACTGGGAAAATAAGTGTCAGATTCAAAAATTTTGTTTTTTGTCACTAAGAGAACAGTTTATTTTTCATATACACCGACTGGAAAAATGAATACGAAAAAAATTCACTGCCTCCTGAACTAAATGTAAAATTGCAGAATCAAATGGCACGATTCTTTTTATTTTTTAATTTCTGTTCTGAAATCTGAAATGTTTGGGCGGATGTGCGATAAATGTTCGAATTATTTTTGGGGGGGCTAATTTGGTTTTTGGGGGGGCTTAGCCCCCCCAAGCCCCCCCTTAACTTCGCCCATGCTACTGATACACCGGAAAAAGCAGCAATTGCAGTCGAAAGGGAGGCTGCTAAAAGAAGAAAAGAAATGAAAGGTAAAAAAGGTAGTGTTCGTAAAGTATTGCAAAGCGATTCAGACGACGAGGAAGAAGTTGTGCTGCATGATGAATCTGACGATGATGACATTGATTGTTTTGAAGAGGAAAAAGAAAATGATCAAATGACTTTAACTGAAAACTGCTTGCAAAATGCACTTTGTCGATCACCAACTGTGGGGGATTATATTATTGTGGAATTTAGCACAAAAAACAAAAAATTTACTACGTAGCTAAGGTATTAGAAAGTAGAAATACTTCCATGGAAGTGTACGTTAGTTTTTTAAGGCAAAAAACTGACCAACTATTTCATATCCCCAACGTCCCGGATTTAGCATGTGTTAATGACCATGACATAAAATTTATTTTACCGAAACCTACAGTTACTAGAAGTACTGCAAGGCAACAATCTTGTTATAAATTTCCCATTAATATGTCAAATTTAAATCTGCGTTAGATTATTTTAGGTATATTTATTCTTGTAAATGAGAATTTAAGTTTTACGTTATATTTACCTATGAATAAATTTTATGTTACTTTTGTGTTTATTTTTTGTTGCTTATTCACTGTTAACCAATGGCCGATTCAGTGTGTACTAACTGTAGTACACAGTGGATCATTTCATTTTTTTTAAAAAACTAAGACAGACATTTCAAAAAAATTTCTACGGTGTTCAATCTAATATAAATTGGACACTAGATATTTAAGGCAACCTGTGCTCGAATTTGCGACAATTCAGGCGTTTAACTTTGAAGATAAGAGCAAGTTAAAAAATACTGATTCACTGTTGACCATGTTACCCTATACATGTCTGAAAATTATAAGGGGGTGCTGTACTCACCTTAATAGATATTAAATATGTGGTAAAACATGAAAAAACTTTACTAAATAAAACTTCAATGTATTTAAAATAAAACCTAATAAATAATAATATTTAAAAAACAACTTTTAAAAATAAACTATAAATGAATTTTTTTGAACCTCAAGATCAACATATTTAAGTGTTGCACCTGTGAGTCGTGCAGGCCTGCCTTAGACCTTACCTGTCTTATATTGACTATATTAATATTTCTGTAATTAAATGGCATAAACATTTCTCAAATGTGATCTAATACAAACATAATTAATTTGTTACTTTAACTTACTTTCACGATTGAAAATACTAATATATCCGACGTTTCGACGATTTAAAATTCCACCAGCCCCCTGGGAATTATAAAACGGTATTTAAACTTTACAAACAAGCCTGAAGATGGCTTAATAGGTTCTTCTATTCTTCCTATTAATTTCGAATAAGATATTTTCAAATCCGTTAGAAATTCCATCTTCCAGAACTGAAAAAAATTGAAATAGCATCCATCGCCCACGTTCCTATGGACTGCATGTTTGTAATCAATCTTTAGATTAAGATTATTTATGAAGTAATATTTTCACGGTAATTCACTGTTAATGATTTATTTATTGGAATTATTAGAATTTATGGGTAAAATTTGTCAAAATTGTCATCCGCCTTGTTTGGAGCTAAAAAGGTATTATAATTATATTTTTAATAAATCAATATTTGATTTAGATTTTTTTTAATAGTAATGTAACATATTTACATCCAATTAGTGGAATCCGCTTACATTATGATAAATGTTAATTTCTTAATTTTTAACTGGTTTCGTCCCATAAAAAAAATATAAATTTCAAATATAATTCCTGTGTCTCGTGATGCTTTTTTCCAATTAGGTCCATTGAATTTTGGTAATAATAATTCACTAGTTTAAATAGTCATACCCCAGCTGAAAGTTGTTAATTTATTGTTTATTTAAGTAGGATTATTGGCAAAACGTATTTTAGGATGTAGATTACGATGTTTTCTGGACATCCTGTGTAGACAATTCAAAAACTGTATAAACTGTGATATTTCTACTCAAAACTATTTATACAGTGCTTTTCAGATAAAAGTATCCACCTTAAGTAACTTTTGAAGGACTGATTATTACAAAAAACAAAAAAATACGTCAATTATTATTCGAAGGGGGAGATACTACTATCATCCCTTCAATTTTTTTAAATGGCTTGCCTCATTTTTTTATCCATTTTTTAATTGCTCTCGTTTAACTGATTTCAAAAATGTATAAAACATGGGGATTAAAGTAATTAGTTTACGATCTACAGAATTTTAAATTAAAATAAAATTGAATTGTGCAAAACTTTTATTTTAATGATTTTGTCACAAGCGTTTCCAATGACAAAACGAATATTTCATTTTCAAAATTTATTATAAAAATTGTTCAAAATGTCCACCATTTACTTCCATACAATGGTATAATCGACAGTTATATGTTGAATATGAGAGTGCCAAATCTTTTAATTTCGTGTCAACGTCAGGGGTTCCTCAGGGCTCGAATTTGGGCCCTTTATTATTTGTTATTTTTATTAATGGCATCTGTCATTGTATCAACTCTAAGAAACTCTTGTTTGCAGACGATATGAAAATTTATAGGGAAATAAAGGATACCTCAGATTGCATTGCTCTTCAAAACGACCTTGTAAACTTACATAACTGGTGTATCGTAAATAAACTATCTTTGAATACTAACAAATGCAAAGTCCTGTCCTTTTCCAGGAAAGTAAACACTGTCTTATACGACTATCAATTAGATAATCTTGTTATTCCCCGGATATATAATTACAAAGATTTAGGTATCTTATTTGACAGCAAACTGACTTTTTCGGAACACATTGAAAATTCTGTGCAAAGTGCAACAAAAATCTTGGGTTTTGTTATTAGAAACTGTAAAAAGTTTAAATCTTTAGAAGCCATCTTCTCTGTTTATTTTTCACTAGTTCGTAGCAAACTGGAGTATTGCAGTTGTGTTTGGAATACTAACCATTTAAAGTACATAAGTGCATTAGAATCTGTCCAAAGAAAATTTTTAAAATTTATTTACTTTAAAACACATGGCCGTTATCCTATTCGTCACTATGATTATAATTTATTGTTAGAAGAATTCAGTTTTGTGAGTCTGAGAAAAAGAAGAGAAATAGCAGATTTGATATTCATCTATAAATTAATTAATAATTCTATAGATTCATCTTCTCTGCTATCTCAATTTAATTTTCATATCCCACGTATTACATCAAGGTCAAATATAACATTTCATATTCAAGTGCCAAATTCACAACATCACTTTCACAGTCCTTTAACTACAATGTGTAGAAGTATTAATCAGTATTCTATTGATATATTTTTTCTAAAATTTTACCAATTTAGAGAGCAATGTTACAGATTGGTATCAAATTAGGTAATTAGAATGTAATTTAGTTAAGTAAGTATTCTCAAACTTTTTTAAATATTATATTATATACTCCTGTAATTGGGCTGATAAAGCCTGTTGGATGTATTAAATAAATAAATAAATAAGTAAATAACCTAGATTGAAAAGCCTCCCTGACATTACCGAACACGTGTGCATTTAAATGTAGGCATTCATACTCTATTCTTTGTCGTAAATCTTCTAAAGATTCTGGTTGGGTAGCATACATTTTTGTTTTTAAATAACCCCATAAAAAGAAGTCTAGAGGTGATAAATCCGGTGATCTAGGTGGCCACTCCATCATCGAGCCTCTTCTACCTATCCAACGATCGGGGAAAGTTTCATTTAAAAAATGTCGTACTGGCAAAGCAAAATGTGGAGGCGCTCCATCCTGTTGAAAGACAAGCAAATCTTCAGAAAGATTATGATCATTTTCTATTATTGTTGTAATACGTGGATCAATTACTTCTCTCAATAACTCAAGATATGACTCCATTTAAGTTTCCGTCTAAAAAGAAAGGTCCGACTATGTGGTCACCTAGGATACCACACCATACATTTAACTTTTGAGGATTCTGTGTGTGGTATTCACGCACAACATGTGGATCACTCTCAGCCCAATATCTGCAATTATGTCTATTAACTAAACCATTAATTGAAAATGTGCATTCATCCGAAAAACAAAGGTTGTGCAACAAATGTGGATTGTCAGTCAAGCGCTGACTCAATAGTTCACAAAATTCAAGACGACGATCAAAATCATCTTCATACAACTCTTGAACCAATTTAATTTTGTATGGATGGTACTTATGCCTGTGTAATATTCGATAAACTGTGGAAGATGAAACACCTACTTCTCTGCTTATTGTTGTCAGTGACTGTGCTTGTTGATTTTCAAGACTTACTTGTCCTAAAACTGCGACTTCCAATTGCTTCGTTATTTACGAGTTCCAGTCGGTTGTTTTTTATTGCCAACTGACCCGGTTGATGTAAATTTATGCATAAGATCAATTACATACTTATGAGTTGCATGACCTCCTTGGTGTGTTTCGTTGAAAATTCTAGCAGCAGCTCGTGCAGAACTGTTATTTTTGTAGTTTAAACCTACAAGTTCAATTCTTTCTTGTAAACTGTAAACCATTTTCAAATCAAATAAATAACCTCAACAAATCAATGTGCACATGTATCAAAATACACTATAAAAGTAATTTAAATTCATTTTTCAAATCTCCAATACCTTTACCATGTATCATAAAAAACTTCAACAAGTTTTTAGCGGTACAATTAAGGTATAATGTATTCTAAATCCAATTTTGCTGCAGTCAGTAAGGTGAGATGTGAAAATTTGTCACTCAAATAATGGAACCCTGTAGATCATAAACTAATTATTTTAAACCCCATGTTTTATACATTTTTGAAATCAGTTAAACGAGAACAATCCAAAAATGGATAAAAAAATGGATAAAAAAATGGGGGAAGCCATTTAAAAAAATTGAAGGGATGATAGTAGGGGTGAAAGGGTGACTTTTTCAGCAAACTTAAATATGGCACGATATCTCCCCCTTCGAATATTAATTGACGTATTTTTTTGTTTTTTGTAATAATCAGTCCTTCAAAAGTTACTTAAGGTGGATACTTTTATCTGAAAAGCACTGTATAAGTAGTGATATAGATATTCTGAAAACATAAAAATATCCAAACACGTACTCGTAAACGCAGCCACGGTTTTTCCGAAATCAGGACAGTATATGTCATAGTTCATTAATGACATCAGACAAACCAGTATTTGTTAATTTAGAATTCCAAATTGGCAGGAAATATATATTACTGACAAATCGTTTAGTAAAAGGCCAAAAATATATTCGTATAATGAAAGCTTAAACCATGATTCACGCTCCAGTGGGTCTTGAAACACGTGCGCTCACTAATTCTTCGATAAAAAATAACAATATTTAAAGGTGACAATTTTAAATTCAATAAACTTTTTATTGGTGAGTTTAGTTTACATAAAAATATCAAAATTCTACCGTACTTGGTAATACTTTATTTTTATTTATATTATTCTTCTTTCATAATTGTAGTTGGCTGTGAAATGTTTTGAATTGGTACTCAAGCCACTTCCTCAAAATTATATTGATTACTTGATATTTTCGTTGTAAACAAAGATTATTACCTCAAAACGATACTGTAAAAAAAGGAACATATATCGAACTCATATTCAAAATTTACATAAAACTACACACAAATCCGTAAATAAGAAATTTCAATTAAGTAGGAGAGTGGGGCACTGAGGACCACTTAAGGCCAAAAGTCATCATACTCCTTTATCACTATTGATAAATATTTCACTATGTAAGATACTGGGGCTTAGGGATGTCGGAAGTGAGAAAAAATATCGATGTATCGATATTTATTAAAATATCAATATCGACGTCGATGTTTCGAGTAAAAAATATCGATATATCGGTCAAATTCTCAAAAGAGTTTGCGTTTTTAAAATAATAGTGTATTTAGCTCAATATTATCAATAGTAATTTTCATACAAAATGTATATTATTTTAATATACAAATATCTCAATAAAAATGAAAGTATTTTTATAAGTATTCCTTCGTATTAGACAATAATTACAAAAATATCAAAAACTAATATTTTTAAACCTATTTATTGTATCAAGCAAACTAGTATTTGTCCGGTAGCAGAAGTGGAAAAACTCTTTACATGCTTCGCTGTCAGTCGGCTCCCTATTGTTAGGAACCTCCAAATTTAACGACAGAAGCCACTCTTTCTGAAGGCACAGAGGAAGTCGAAAGTGTCAAGTATTTAAGTGCTAGATTCGAAAGAACTGCGGTAAAATGTCTCGTCCCTATCCAAAACTTTAACGGGTTTTCCTTACGAGATAGATTTGAAGCATCTAGGAATTGATTCAACTCGTCCGGCATTCTGTTAGTTCTCTCAATACAGTTACTTTCTTTGGGTTTGTTCCTATACTTTACGGTTTTGGATTCTAGTGACTTTAATTACATAATTAAAAAAAAATATATCGTTTTTGATACAATTTTCGATATTGGATATTTTGTATCGATATATCGATATATCGATACATCGGATCCAAATATATCGGCTAAAAACATCGATGTATTGGATAAAAAATATCGATACATCGATATACCGATACTTTTTCAACAAGCGTACTGGGGCTTCACCTATGCGGTATCGACTGATGCATATACCTGTACAAAATCTTACTTGGTGTTGATTCGATTTTGAAAAGTTTGACTGTATGTATTCGGCCCTCTCTGCCCCATACCTTGGGGCACAAAGGACCGCTGTATTACTTGTATGTAAAAAACTAATTCCGAATTTAATGATTTATTGAAAAACGAACAACAAAACACAATAATAATGATTTATATTTAAAATAAAACATTAATATTGTTACTTTATAAAAGGAGACCTCCTTTTCTAAAGTTTTTTTTTTTTCTTACAACTTTATTTATATTTTTTCTTGTAGTTCTTGGGTTTTAGGTGTTTGTTGAGGAAATGAAACTCGTGTTAAAGTAAAGTAAAGCTTTCGGCCCTGCTCAGGGCCTTCTTCAGTAGTTTTTTTAATTTTTAAAAATATTTGTACATTATTGACAGTTGTTCTACAAGAAAAGAAATTTTACATTGTTTTTAGTTGTTTTTTTGGCTTACCTTTAGTACATTTTATGGGGTGCGTAATTAATTTTTAAATGTTTTAGATCCTTTTTTTATTATTCTGTAATTGAATTTTTGTCATTTTCGTGTCCGGTATTTGATGCTGTGGTATCCGTTAATTTCGATAGTCAGGGTGTTGTTACCCCTTTTTTTACGTTTTCGGGCCCTCGGACCCTCGGACCATATGTCAGTGGTTTATCCGAAAAACTCCAACACATAGTCAAACCATTTAATATTGAAATTGGACATAAAAATATAGCAACATTATCACAAAATTTTACAAAACTAAAAAACAAAACCCCACATAATAAAAAACTCACACAATCTATCAAATTCCATGCAAGGGAAATAACTGTAACAAGGTACACGTAGGTCAATCAAAACAATACTTAGAAAACAGAATACGAACGCACAAAAACACAAAAAACGCATTAACAGCTCTAGGGAAACACAAACTTGAGACAGGACACGAATTTGACTACAATAATGTAACAATACTCGACACAGAACAAAATTTGAAAAAACGTGAATTTCTCGAAATGATACATATAAAAAAAACGCTAATACCATCAATGATCGCTGTGACATTCAATACTTAAATCAAATGTATTTTAACCTATTATAAAATTATACTACTTGATAAATAACTAATAACACAAAAATAATAAAAAGTAATAATAATAGTAATAATAATAATAATAATAATATTAATAATAATAAATAATAATATTAATAATAATATAATAAGAATAATTAAAAAAGAAAAAGGAAAAAAAAACTTATAATAAAAATCTTGTACCAAACTATAAAAGACCAAAAAAAAAGAAGAAGAAACGACAAATGACATATGTCAAATTAAAAAATTTTCAACCGTGTTACTTGATAAATCTCGAAGCGCATGGTAGTTGCATAGCAAAGTAAAATCACAAAAAAAACCAAGTAAAAAATTTTTCAATTTCCGGACCTTTATGAGGGGTAGAAAACGTAAAAAAGGGGATAACAACACCCTGACTATCGAAATTAACGGATACCACAGCATTAAATACTGGACACGAAAATGACAAAAATTCAATCACAGAATAATAAAAAAGGATCTAAAACATTTAAAAATTAATTACACACCAACTAAAATGTACTAAAGGTAAGCCAAAAAACAACTAAAAAAAACCCAAAAAAAATTTTTTCTTTTCTTGTAGAACAACTGTCAATAATGTACAAATATTTTTAAAAATTAAAAAAAAACTACTGAAGCAGGGCCAAAAGCTTTACTTTACTTAAACACGAGTTTCATTTCCTCAACAAACACCTAAAACCCAAGAACTACACGAAAAAATAAAACATTAATGCTCATTTTTGACAAAAATAAACGCTAGGTTCTTATCTTAATCAGACTTTGCGCATAGGAACTGATGCACCTGCACACATTTGGTGAACCCAATTTCGGCACAACTGGCATTAAATCCACCCTTCGTCAGCTTTGGACGGTTCTTTCTCTTTTTTGGTAAACCGTGTTTTTCCTTTTCCAGAAGCCGAGAAGCATTTTCTAATAACCTGCTTAGTCTTTAAACGGCGTTGCTGTTAATTCTTCTGCTGTTTGAGCTTTCCGTTTGGTATTTGATTTTCGTTTGCACTTTGGCTTGGGTGAAATTGTAGCCAATATTTTTTCAAAATCATCTCCAGTCGACGAACCTGGTGTTGGTTCAGAAGTGTCCATTTTTCGTGAGGTTGAGGGTACTGGTAATGTTAGTCCTGATTGAACAGTTTCGTCCTTTGGGACCAACTTTGGGTTATTATCGAGGATGTGACTAAGCTAAAGCAGTGGTTCTGCATTAAGTTGATCATTCTCTCTATTATCAAGATCTGTTGTCACTTGTGGATTCTCAGTGACCGACGAAGAAAGGAAGTCAGTATTTGAAAATACATCAGAATTTAGCGGTCAAATACCTGTTACATAAAAACCCTTAACGGCCTTTTCTAGAGTGGCAACTTTTAAAAATACTTTGCCAAAAATCTCTTTAACATCATAGATTGATATTCTTTGAGCTGGGTAATTGGAAAGCCATTTATCACATTCTCGCGCATATTGTCCTTTTAACAGTCCATAAAAAGAACAGTCAAGCGACTGCATACGATGACTTGTATGAGGAGGAAGAGAGATCATCACAATATTCAAACTATGGGTCTTTAAAATGGCACCCAGGTTGCGATGGCTGATTATCGATTATCAACAACACTTTTCTATTTTCGGATGCACGTGCGTGTTTAGCAAAGTGTTCTAAATATTTAAGAAAGTACTCACTATCCATCCATCCGCTACTATTTGCATATCCCACAGTTCCAGCAGGGCAACCCTTCATCAATAATTCAGACATTCTTTTTCTAGGGAAAAGCACAAACGGAGGAATGTAAAAACCTGAAGCTGATATTGCACATGTTACTGTAACATTGAAACCTCTTCCTGTGCTTACTATGCGGCCTACTTGCTTGTGTCCCTTTTGTGCAACAATTTTTCGTGGCTTAGGTATGGTATTCATGCCAGTTTCGTCAGCATTATATACTTGGTCAGCTTGAAATTTATCTTTCCTTATCACCAAGGACAACAAATCATAAAATTTAGTAACCTACACTTTATTAAACCAGCCGCTCTCGCAATACTGGTTGGTTCAGGAGCTCTTAATGATAAATTCGGATGCCTTTTCCCAAAATGAAATAGCCAGTTCACAACTGCCATTTTCTTTTCTTTGCCGAAGGGATGAGCAATATTCATCTTCTCTGCTACTTGAAAAACAAGTTTTCTTATATCAGTGGGCCCCAGACCATAAAATGTTTCTAAGTCAAGGACATGTTTAACAATTTGTTCTTCTTGAATTTTGGTAAATACTTGTTTAAAGTGATCATTTCGCGGAGGCGTAACATTATTACTTTTAATACGCATTAGAAGACACGTTTTCGGGACACCATATTGCTTAGCTGCCTTTGTGATGGATAAATCACTTCTATTTACAGCACTGATGGCAGCTTCAACATCTTGGATAGTCCACTTTGGGACAGGCTTCTTCTTTTTATACGTACGTACCATCTGAAATAGAAGATATAAGAATTATCTTTAGCGGGGCACGCAGGACCAAGAGGGGGAACAGAGGACCAGATGTTGGTCCGCTCTGCCCCGAATACACACTTCAGACGAAGTTATAGGTTATGAAATCTACAGATAGAATTATTGGAAAATATCATGTCCTTATAAGACGTTAATAATGGAAGTTTCAAATGCATGCAACACGTTAACACATCATTACAATTTTAAATTATTTACGAGGCAATAAAAATAAATATTTGGCCACAAAACTGCACGAGTTGTCGAATCGGCGATCATAGAGTAATATACTAAAAGAAAGATGTGGGGACTTTAATATAATGTAAAGCCAACCAGATGGCAGCACGTATAGCAGAAATATAAACAAAGTCCTTTGTGCCCCGCTGGTCCTCTGTGCCCCACTCTCCCCTATGACTTTCCCAGTGAGTTCACAAGAACAAGATCAAAGAAGGTGAAACTTTTTCACGATGAAAACATCTCTGGGCACATTGAAAATTGTCCTTGGCAAAATTTTTAAATTTTTGTATATTTTTTTGTCTGGATACATTTATTCAAACACTAACCCAAAGATTTGATGACTTTTTTTCTGATCGCAAACAAATTTTCATGTTTCTAGGCGGAAAATATAGCTTTTTCTTTGTATGATTTATGTATTTTTTATAAATCTTGTATCCAATCAAAAATAGTTGATGAGCACATATCGATTTGTCTATTAACTGAAATAAATAAGGAATATAAGTTAAACACTGAAGCAATATACCCTTTTTTAATTTCAAAAAAAAAAAATTGGGATCACTTTTTCCTAATTTATGCAAAAAATACCAAATTTTTTCACCAATTACTACAAACACTGCAACAGGCGAAAGATGTTTTAATAGACTAAGAAATAATAAATCTTATAATAGGTCGACAATGTATTTATTGTCTGAGGACAGATTGACAAAAATAGCATTACTGAGTAATGAAAGGGACTATGCGTCTAATATTGATTGTCAATCTGTAATGGACATATTTAGGACCATGAGAAGTAGAAGAATTATTTTGTAAAAGCATTTAGAATTATAAAGTAAAACTAGAGTATTTAGTTATATGTATTTTTATTTAAAAAAGTGATAGTATTTTTTGTTCGTATTTTTTTTAAATTTTATTTATTTTTGTTTATTATTCAGAATATTATAATCTGTTTAACTCAATTATTGATTGACTTAAAATGTAAAAGAAGTTCTGATCGTTTTTGTTATGTTTGTGGACAGTTATTTATATTTTTAAAAAAGAGAAGACCCATTGTAGATTTATTAAAAAGTACGAGTGAGTAATGGGCTAACAACTCGTGTAACATACTATACTTTTTCTACACCCATTTATTTTATCTATAAAATAAAGGACATCACAATTATTTATACTTATTTTTGTGTGATGATAATAACACAATATTTTAATTCTTTACCTTTGACAATAAATGTTTATCGTCTAGGGCATCTTTCAGAAAATTATTATAATTTGTTCTGGATAAAGGATTTTCGCTTCTTTACTTCTAAATCCATCCGATTTTCGCTTCAATAGGGCAATTAGTTTTGAGTAATCTGCTATGTTAATGGTATTATTAATGTATTTCCATAGCATGCTAAGAAAAAGCGACTTATTTTTTTAAAAATTGAATAATGTGTTGCCGACATTTAGGGGCATCACTCTTTTAATTCAAAGTTTATCTCGCTAATACTAAAACTTTCTGTTTTTCAATTGACTATATTTATGTAAATAGACCACATAAAGTCGTACGTAGATAAAAATTTGATTGCAATTTGATTAAATGTAGAAATTTAAGTTTTCTTATCAAAACACACGTGTATGTTATATGATCTCATTACGTGCATGTTATTGTTAAATTCCTGCTCAAACCCAACTTGAACCCATTCTGGATTATCTCCCATTAAATATTCGACAACAGCTGCACTTTCAGTATGACGGAGCGCCAGCCCATTATGTCGTTAATGTGAAAAATTGTCTGAATGAAAGATTTCCGGGTAGATATATAGGAAGCTGGTCCCTCACCGTGGCCACCTCGATCTCCGGATTTAAACCCAGTAGATATAATTTTGGGGTCGTATAGAAGATATGGTATATGCTACAAAAGTTAACAGTGAGAACGAGTTGCGTGAGATGATACGTTTGGAAATAAAGTACGGCAAAATAATCGAATAATTTGTTACAAAAACGACACTTGTGCAAAAACAGCTTTTTTCAGTAAACACAAAACACATTTATACCAGTCCTAATAGACTAAAAACGCTCTATATTTGACAGTGAATATTTCGGTTTCTCTGTTAGTTTTCTAGCAAATCATTATCTGCGCCGGTAAATACAAGAAGTGGTCACTAATTTTCACAGTTAACACAATATGTTATTTTTGGACATGTGTTTTTGAAAAAAAGTCTTTAATTTTGAAGTTATGCGAACTTCACATGCGATTACCCGTAGAGCCGAAATGTGCATTTATTAGCAAGGCGACGTTTTTGAACACTTAGTTTAACTGTTGTAGAATTTGATGTTTCTAATAGAATATTTGTTATTTTTAGTAGAATTTTTAGTAGAGTTTTTAGTAGAATAGTAGAATAGACAAAAACAATTTTTGAGAATCAGTTTTTTATAGTCGACATTTTGACCTATTTTAAGTCATCCTCAGGACAATAAAAGTAGATACTTCACGTTAAAAATCTTAAAATTATAATCAAACAGTATTTGAAATTAAGAGCTGATGATTTCTTCTCTATTTTCAAGAAATCACAAGCTATTCTTAATTTTAAATAAAATTTTGCTATAATTTTACAATGTTTAACGTATCTGACTTACCATTACCATCTTAAGGATTACCTTAAAATAGATTAAACGTCGACAGTTAAAGAAATAAATTCTCCATTAATCGTTTTATTAAGCTAAAGCAAAAAAACAATTGAAGCTAAATCAATTTCCTTAGTCACTGGTTTTCCAAAACTGAACAAAAATAATAAAATTTCTGATTCCACAGGCCTACTAATTATTGTTTGCACGTTGGATTAAGATAATATGAACTAATGTTATTCTCTTGAAAATAATGCGGCCTAACGAAGTGCAACAGAAGTAGCTTTATTATAAAAAAATATGAGTTTTTTAAATATTTAGTCAAAATTTTATCCTAAAACCCCCCTTAATTTACTCACCTATGAAGATTATCAAAAACTGGTATTTACTCCATTAAATAGAGCGTATAAAGTTTAGCATTTGTACCAAATTTCCCTTAGTTAGGTATCTTTAAAAGTTTAGAAAATATTTACAAAAATATCAGGACTTTACATTTACCACCCTGTATCTTGGAAACAAAACTTTTTCGGACCTATGTTTACATGAATTTTTACTGCTAATTTAGGATGTGGATTACGCTGTTAAAATATGACCGTCTAATTTCGGGACACCCTGTTTACTAAACGGAGAAATATTATTTAAGAAAACGACGTGCTAAACTAAGTCTGATTGACACACATTACATATGTTATCTCGAAATTGATACTTTTAAATTTTGCTCTTAAAAAAGCATTTAAATCGATATGATTTTTGTAATAAATAATTCGCGTAATAGTAGGTACCGTAAAAATCGGTCTCCTGACCCTCTTTCGGAATGTTAACGTCCCGTCGCCGGACATTGAGTCACCGCTGCTCGTTTAGGACGAACGGTGTTTCTAAAAATACTAATAAAATCGCAATAAAATCGAACTTTCTTGTTTGTTGATGGAATTTATGGTAAAATAATCTGAATTTGAAAGCACGTGGTCAATATTTTATCAATTAAAGCAGGTGTGTTTGGGTGAAAGGTCGCGCCCGTTCAGCCGATAATCATTTCAAAATCGAATGCCGGGCCGGACTCGCCCGAACTGATTTTGATTTTATTTGAAATAAATTTATTTGTAAGTTAGTTTGGATGTTTGATGTAGTTATGATTATACAAAATGGGTTAATGATTCTACTTGTTATACCCCATTAAAAATAATAAATTATACTTTATGCAACGTTGTCAGAAATTCTAATTAATAAAAATTTCCAAATTTTACATAAGAGAACATTTTCATTTATTAAAATATAGCAATTTTTACTACATCAAATAGTTATTTTAATTTAAATATCACAATAATAATTTTCGGTAATTTTACCAATTGTCCAAATAAATACAAATACCTAATTAATTTATTTAAATGGTCTAGAATTATGCTGATTAGTATATCAGCGATGAAGGTAATGGATTGGGAGCTACTGCCTCAAAACTTACGTCATAAGGTATAGAATTTTAGACTGTCAGATTTAATGTGGATTGAAAACACAGTTTGATTTTGTTTTGTGTTATATCCCAAACCGGAGGAATTTGACTAATAGAAACTGTCACATTATTAAAAAAGGCCAAAATTTACGTCACAAAGTATAACAATAAAAACCATCAGATTTTGTGGAATTCTGAAAATGACCTTTTTAAATTAATATTTCTTAGGGCTTTATGAAAGTCACGAGAGCTCTTTTGATGTGGCCCTTGTATAGAGAAATCTGGCAAATCATTTTCTGTTCTTCTTCTTTTGGACCTTTCCATGTCTTTAATGAAAGAAAGCTTGAACCTAAAAAGTGGAAAGAGAAAAACATCAAAAAAGCTGTAATAGCAGTTAGAATTAAAAAAATGGGATTTTTGAAGGCATGCAATACATGCAGTATTCTTGTACCACCCTTTTCAGACTTTGTAAAAAGGATCCATCTGGATGGATTTAGACAGACATATTCACGCAATGGTTCAACCATTCCATAGATTATGTAAGACCAAGTGCCGAAAACCCTGTACTTTTGATGTTGGACAGGCATCACACACACACACACACTACAAACTTAGATGTTTTACTAGGTGCTAGGAAAAACTACGTGCTTAGAACCTCATACTACGCATAAGATGTAGCCGCTTGGAAAATTTGTTATCGGAGCGTTAATAACCTACTACAATGAGGAACTTCGCCAATTTTTAAGGCAAAATAAACGCCCAATATCTGATTTTGATATCGGTGACCTGTTTGGTAAACGTATTTAAAGATCCAAACTGGTGAAAGGGCAGTCAATGGATTTCGGCAAACCGGTCTCTTTCCATTAAACAGAAACATTTTTACCGAAGAGGATTTTCTAGTAGAAGCAGCACACAAAAATGAAGAAGCGTCTGTTGAACATTACAATTAGTATCAAAGAAATCTTCTAATAAAGTAAAAGCAGATCCTACTGAAACTAATCGTTAAACTGCAGGATAAATTCCTTCTCTTGGGATTGATCTCTCTCTTAAATCTAAAACCGACCTGATGTCCTTAAGTAAATTTTCCAATGCATCCTGATTTAAAATTCTAGGTTTTTGTAATTCAATTTTTTTCTTCGTTTAAATAACTTTACAATCTTTTAATAGCCATTAGAGTTGCTATTAGAGGTAGGTATCTCTAACCAGTTCAAAAGTACTTTGCGAATACTACATGTGCAGAGATTTTTTACTCAGCATACATTTTCTTCTTTTATAGTAGATGGGAACTTTGAGCTGCCATTAAAGCTACCTATTTAATAAACACCAGTAGCTGTAACAATGAATCTATGTTCCAGTTTACCTAAAATAATTATAGCCATTTTGTAATATAATATTAAATACACACATTATACGTGATTTTCTTACTAAATTAGAAATTACTTACCTCTAGAAAGTGATGTGTACAAAAGCAGTGACACATTTGTACTTAAAATCTGAGCAGGTAGGGTTGTCCTCTATGGCATATTTCATTTTTGGGTCCATATGATGTCCCTTCATTTTATGCATGCTCCTAAAAATTAACGAACACTTAGATTCTATGTCATATTTTTTTCTGATACCAATATATTTTGCTTGCAAAACAGCATATTGGTGCATAGGAACAGAGATGCTGTACATTTTAAGTAAATATGCAATTGTAAGTTTTGCTATAGTCTGACTACAATAACATTGTTTGTGAGTTTGGTTCTCAAAACTACTTTATGCGAAAAATAATATGCGAAAATAAACACTACCTACAAACTAATTAAACAAGAAAATTAGAATCATGTAAATAAACGGGGGTACAATTTAAATTAATTTAAATAAAATGGACACGTTCATAACCACATTCATAACATTGTCAGTTGTCAGTTCTAGTCTATACGTCACACGTCGAAAACGTCAAAAAAGCAGCAACATCAGCATCCTTTAGCACTAGATGGGGCTTTACTGAAAAGAGATAAATATATCTTAAGATCAATGTAAAAGAGAAAGAAAGTTATATATGTAATTTAAATGAACTACCGAACAAATTTTCTTATTAAGTTACATGTCTCTGTTGTCTCTGATACTAATAAAAGTGATGATAACCCCTAAACCCTAAGCAGTATCTACTAAAGCCCTAAAAACAAGGGTTACCTGTTTAACGTCTGGAAGAACTGTTTGTTAAATTAGGAAAACAATAATGTTGGGACTTTTAAGCCCAACATGCAAAATAATTTATATATAAAGCAATTTGCTTTTATATATAAACAAAACAAATACAAGGGGTTTCACCAAGAACGTCCAATCACTCACAGTATTGAGCCAGAATCCAGAAACAACAGAGATACTTTAGAGAGGGCCTTGCGAGAGATGAAAAGTCGCATCGTGGCTGGTCTCTCTAACTATCACCATACAGCATTAAAGTATTTCTAGACCCCAGGTCAACACCCAAAGTGACCATCGGAATCAAGCCTTCACCTAAAACTCGAAATGCCATTTCTGAATTGTGGAAACGAAACGTGGAGTGGAGAGTAATAATGTGTCTAGTGGACCAGAATAGTGAGACCAAGAATAATTTTCACAGTTCTCTTTAATATACTTTTTATGAGCCCTGTTATATTGAGACTTGCTGTTTTTTGAATTTGTTTTAGTTTGTGGATAAGCGTCAATTTTTGAGTTCTTGGTACCCATACAACTGCATAGGCTTTATATTAGTCCCCACATGACCTAACTATTACTTTTAACAGAGGTTTAAATAGAGTTTATATACAAGAATTTACAGCGAAACTAGCTTTTTATTAGAAAAGACTATGTTCCAATCAATGGCTTCAAAATATTTCAAATTCAATTATTTGACATTGACGTTTCTATATTTAATTAGTTATTAGGTAAATATTTTAAAATAATTTGTAAATATATAACAGTAAAGTCGAAATTTATGAAAGAATCTGCACCCCAAACACTTCGTCCGTCCCTGTTGAAAGTTCTAAAATGGAAGTGGCCATAGGCGGGTCATAAAATCAAATTTTACAAAACACCTCCTGACACTTCAAGATTAGTTCAGGTTTTATAGTTGTTATTTATCGTTTTTTGTTCTATTTTCGTTAGATAGTCGGGTCAGTCTGAGATGAATAATTTTCTAATAAATTTTGGGATGGTCGACGTCAAGTATCTATTAAGCGAATGATACGAACGAGGCTAAAAATGGTTTTTCCACGGCTGTTCGTTAATATCGACGTATTTACATAAAAAAATTTAATTTAATAAACGTCAGGACAACTCGGCGATCGTATAAAAAACGACGATTTATTCGAATTCTCTGTTCGAAAGCCAAAAAGTTCAATTTTTATTTCAAATAATGGTCGTTTAGTGTCAGTTTACATTCATTTAAAATTCGTTTTTAAATATCCATTTACTATTGAAAGGTATACAGGGTGTTTCATTCGGAAATGACACTTATTAAATGTGAATGCAGGCCACCGAAGTGCTTCCAAGTAACGTATACTTATTGGGGCTTTTATATCCGAAATACGTTATTCATAAGTTACGAACCACCTTGTATAATGTTTTTGATATTTTGTTTACGTATTCTCTATAATCTACCATAACTTCCATATTAATTAACTAACGACCAATACACGGATATGGTAGAGACAGAGTCTAGAAGAAATTTATAATTATAATTTTCACATACTGAATCAGAAAATTAAAGTTGTTTCACCGACAATGCTTCAGAAGCTATAGAATAGGTTATTCAATTTATAAAGAAGACTACTATAAAAGAGTCTAAATTCAGAGAAAAAAAATGTAGAAAACATTTATGACACATATGATTTTGGAGATCGTGTTACGGTTTAGATTTTCAAAAATATAAATTAACCATATTTTGTTTATAAATATTGAATCAAAGTACTCAATTAGCTTTTTTAAATAAGTCCAGCAACGAAATCATGACCAATTATTTGTTCAGTATTAAAAATTAATCTTACTATTAAAAATCCTCTAGAAAATACCAAAAACTTCCTTGTTCTTACCCCTTTTATTGATTATCAGCACAATATCAGTAAAACTTTTTATGTTCCTTTTACTTCCTATTCCAGTTACTTACCTGAATACAATCTACTAACGGTTATACAAGAGAACTCTGTTTTCAAAATCGGACAGGCTCTAAAAATAAAATATCTTGGTATATATATAGATGCACACTTAAAATGGGATGTACAAATAAATTTTCTAATAAAGAAGCTAAGATTTGTGGCTTACAGTTTAAAGTGCATCAACAGGTTTTACGATGAAAAACATCTAAGAATCTTGTACCATTCTTTAGTAGAAAGTCATCTAACATATTCTGTTGTTGCTTGGGGAGCTGCACAAAACTCCCATATCAAAATCCTAGAAACTACACAAAGATATATTCTTAAAATATTATTTAAAAAACCCAGATTATTTCCCACCGAACTTTTATATCAAGAAATAGACGTAAATGATATACGACAATTGTTTTTTCTAAACACCCTTATAAGACAACATTTAAATAAAAGAGAATTAAGAAGTATTAATCATGATTATAATACAAGATATAAAATAAATTCAAACTACTTACCTGCATCTCATAAAAACTTATTACAAAGAAGCTATGGCTATCTTGGTCCAAAATTTTATAATATAATCCTACCTGATTTAAAAACAATAAACTCAAAATCACTATTTAAAAATAAAATTAAAAAATGGATGAAAACAATTCCTAGAAATCAAATACATGCTTACTTTGAAACACTATAAACTATAAAAAAGAGATATTTATTTAAATGTAATATATTATATATAAAATATGAATGATTATTAATGATTAAAAATTGAGTAAACAAATTATTTTATTAATGTTATTTTAATTGTTATTGATATTAGTATTAGTGTTGTTATTGGTGTTGGTAGTTATATAAGTATTGGTATTAGTAGAGGTATTGCATTGATATTGGTATTAATGTTAGTACTATTGTCAATATTATTTTTATTATTGTAGATTTTGTTATTCATGTTATCGTTAACTATTATTATTATTGTTATAATTATTATTATTATTGATATTATTAGTTTTATTAGTTTTATTACTACTTCGATTATTTTATTATTTATTTTTAATTTTATTATTATAACCCACGCACAGGCTAGACCTTCTGTGGGTTTTATTATTATATTTATTAACAAATTGTAATTTTCTTGTCGAATTTTGTTGTTGTTGATTAATAAATATTATTATTATTATTATTATTATTATATTAACTTTTATAATGATTACAATATATTTTTCTAACATTTATCTACCCCATTTCGTTTTGTTTACCTTTTTCAACTGGTTCTTCTTCTACTAAACTTTGGTCCCTATTCTACCTCCACCTAGCCAGTGAATTATTCAATCCTTGAGTCATCAGCAGAGTTTTACATGTCTTATAGTAAGAGACCAATCAATTCTACTGTGCTTCAACTTCATCTTTAACTTCATCTTTAACTTCCCCTTTTGATAATTTCATCTACATTCTACTATTGGCTTGGACAACTTAGCCTATATTTCCATGCTTGAGATGCATGTCATACAAATGCGGTAAGCCCCAACAGGAGTACCCACTGACCCATCGGTCACCGAGAAGCCCCACTCTGGACAACCATCATCAGCATAGCAAGTAAGAACTAACCATACTTTACTTTTGAGACAGTCTACCTGCACCCAATTGCTTCGTTAGCGTGCATGAAGCTTGTGACCTATAAACATTAAGTGATATTTTAGCAGAGCTTAACTCGTGCCACTAGCGGATCAATAATAAAGCGAAATTATAAACCATTGTAAACCAAAAGTATACTCTTGGCCCCCTAGATAACTTTTACTTTTGTGAACACTTCTTTTTTTGTTTTAAGCATATTCTCAGCTAGCGTCAACCATAATATATATAATCACCACCAATTCGGGTTTTATTAAACCACAGTTTATTCAAGTTTTTATTTCATTTATTTTCACCCAGACACTCTCAATTGAAAACCGGGCATACAATTATCAAAATAAACCCCCTCGTTGTGTAACCTTAGCCTGCTACCACCTTTAGTCGAGGCGCAGGTTACAATCGTTTAAAGATCTAAAGTTCCAAAATCTTTAAAAACATGGTAAAAGTTTATAAATGAGAAGTTTGCTAATCTAGAACAAGTTAGAGGGGGTTATTATCCAATTTTCAGCCGAAAACATATAGCAAACTTCTTAATAAAGCTCAATCACCAAAACGGCAAACATGTGGCTATGGTATTATTTAATGCTAGAAGATTTTGCTATTTGTAAAGCTTTGGTTTCTTTGAACACTCTGTCGCGGTGAGCGGACAGTCTGTCGACCGCTGAGGACAGCGATTTTCGCCCGAGGTGGTTTGTTAAACATAGAAAATAAGACCTTCTCTATGTCCGTACGTGCTGTTTATGTATTATGAATGTAAACGAAAGGTACTAAAATTGACGCAAATAAATTGTTTGCGTTGTTATTATTGTTGGAAGAGGAAGAACAAGAGGAACTGGCAATTGCAACAGTCAAATTTTCAAATAAGCCAGTAGATAAGTTGGTTTTTGTGTCGCGGTACAGAAGGGTGCCTTTAATATCACTGTACAGCAGTGGCTTTTTAAAAATGAAATCAAATTTAAAGAATATTTCATACTTTTTACAGATCTTTTTGAATTCGTGTTGAGTTTTGTAAAAGCCAACATTTCCTGCCACACTGTATAAAGGAGGATATTGTCGAACCAAATCTTTTAAGAATTTATGATCTCTATGTGTGAATTTGTCACTCATTGTTTTAGAAATAATAACAATATGTTTATTTGTATTCACAAACTGTCTCTGCACACGACGACGATTCTACTGATATCAAACTCAACAGATATGAACCGACTAGTCGCGACAAATCAGCGGCATGACGCCGTCCTGCTCAGCTAAGTAGATTCAAGAAAACCATTCCCATTTAAATACTCTGGTTGGATAAAATCGTCAAAACGCGATGGTCGACGGACTGTTTGCTCACCGTGACGGAGTGTTCAAACAAACCAAGACTTAAGTGATTATAATTTTTGTTGCAAGCTGTCATAATTATAAATCGTAAATGCTGATTGGTCTAAATATCTAAGGTTAGGATTTGAATGGTATTTAAACATTATAATTATAAACTTTATTAGAATAAACTGAGGTCAATTCCAGAATTATAAAGTATCAAAAACATAATAAACAGCATACACTTGCTTATATTTTAATATTCAAGTCATAATATTTAGGTCCATATTTTAATGTTTGCCTAATCTACGTCTTAGCTTTATATGTCAAAACTTGAAATGCGAACAGCAAAATGTTATTCATGCATAAATTTTTTGAAAGCACTCTACATTTTCCAAATATGAACAGCACAGTAAGTAGAGAATACCAAAACATTTGTGTTTTACACTTTTGTTAGTTGTTTATCACGTTTATCACGCTCCCCTAATTATTTCAGCGAAGTAGAAGGAGGTTTCAATTTTATCCTTTTTACTTTCCTATCTGTATACAGATATAAGGAAAGTATAGGAATCATGATTTTTTTCGACCTCGAGTTTTCGATGGATTTTTACGTTTTGAGGTCCCCTGAATCCGTTTTGACTATTTTCGCGATGATGTCTGTGTGTGTGTGTGTGTGTGTGTGTGTGTGTGTGTGTGTGTGTGTGTGTGTGTGTGTGTGTGTGTGTGTGTGTGTGTGTGTGTGTGTGTGTGTGTGTGTGTGTGTGTGTGTGTGTGTGTGTGTGTGTGTGTGTGTGTCTGTGTGTGTGTGTGTGTGTGTGTGTGTGTGTGTGTGTGTGTGTGTCTGTATAACGCATAACTCATGAACCGATACACAGAAAAACACCAAATTTTAAACTTAAGCTTTGTTTCAGCGTCTAATGAGCTGATTAGATTTTGGGCAGAGTCGGAACATTTGGGGGGGTACTTTATAGGTGGTCATTTTTATATTTTATGGAATATATCTGTTATTTACGTTTGGAGAAGAAAATTCCTTAAATAAAAGTTACTTCTAATATTATTATCTATAATTTTTGTTCTATACAAAATTTTCCTAAAATGGTCCGTATTCGAGAAATTTGACAAAATGTAAAAAAATATTTTTTTATAAAAATTGTTCAAATAAAAGTTGTTTGTAATATAATTCTCTATAATTTTTATTCTTTACATAATTTCTCTAAAATGGACCGTATTCGAGATATTTGAGAAAATGTGTAAATTTCGAATTTTGAAGAAAACTCAAAAACGGATAAAGAAAAAAACATTAAATTTTAAACTTAAGGTTTATTTCGGCCTGACGTGAAATGATTAGATTTTGGACAAAGTCGGAACATCTGGGGGGGTACTTTATGGGAGGCCGTTTTTATATTTTATGGAATATATCTGTTATTTATGTTTGGAAAAGAAAATTCTTCAAATAAAAGTTACTTCTAATATATTTATCTATAATTTTTGTTTTACGCAAAATTTTCCTAAAATGGTCCGTATTCGAGAAATTTGAGAAAATGTAAAAAAAATAATTTTTTATAAAAATTGTTTAAATAAAAGTTGTTTGTAATATAATTCTCTATAATTTTTATTCTTTACATAATTTCTCTAAAATGGACCGTATTCGAGATATTTGAGAAAATGTGTAAATTTCGAATTTTGAAGAAAACTCAAAAACGGATAAAGAAAAAAACATTAAATTTTAAACTTAAGGTTTATTTCGGCCTGACGTGAAATGATTAGATTTTGGACAAAGTCGGAACATCTGGGGGGGTACTTTATGGGAGGCCGTTTTTATATTTTATGGAATATATCTGTTATTTATGTTTGGAGAGGAAAATTGTTCAAATAAAAGTTACTTCTAATATTATTATCTGTAATTTTTGTTTTATGTAAAAATTTCCTGAAATGGTCCGTATTCGAGAAATTTGACAAAATGTGCAAAATTCTGATTTTTATTATGAAAGTTTTTGAAATAAAAGTTGTTTGCGATATCGATCTCTATAATTTTTGTTTATACATGATTTTTCTAAAATGGACCGTAATGAAAAAAATTGTAGGAAATTAAAATTTTTCAGTATTTTCGTTTTCCATGAATATCTATAGAAAAATGTTTCGAGGTAGATGTATGTGGACAATGTATATATTTAGTTTATCCTCTAAACATTTATATAACTAGATAGGAAAGTCATGTGTTGGACACATCAGATTTTTTACTTTCCTATCTGTATACAGATATAAGAAAAGTATAGGAATCATAATTTTTTTCGACCTCGAGTTTTCGACGGATTTTTACGTTTTGAGGTCCCCTGAATCCGTTTTGACTATTTTCGCGATGATGTCTGTGTGTGTGTGTCTGTGTGTGTGTGTGTGTGTGTGTGTGTGTGTGTGTGTGTGTGTGTGTGTGTGTGTGTGTGTGTGTGTGTGTGTGTGTGTGTGTGTGTGTGTGTGTGTGTGTGTGTGTGTGTGTGTGTGTGTGTGTGTGTGTGTGTGTGTGTGTGTGTGTGTGTGTGTGTGTGTGTGTGTGTGTGTGTGTGTGTGTGTGTGTGTGTGTGTGTGTGTGTGTGTGTGTGTGTGTGTGTGTGTGTGTGTGTGTGTGTGTGTGTGTGTGTGTGTGTGTGTGTGTGTGTGTGTGTGTGTGTGTGTGTGTGTGTGTGTGTGTGTGTGTGTGTGTGTGTGTGTGTGTGTGTGTGTCTGTATAACGCATAACTCATGAACCGCTACACAGAAAAACACCAAATTTTAAACTTAAGCTTTGTTTCAGCGTCCAATGAGCTGATTAGATTTTGGGCAGAGTCGGAACATCTGGGGGGGTACTTTATGGGTGGTCATTTTTATATTTTATGGAATATATCTGTTATTTACGTTTGGAGAAGAAAATTCTTCAAATAAAAGTTACTTCTAATATAATTATCTATAATTTTTGTTTTATGCAAAATTTTCCTAAAATGGTCCGTATTCGAGAAATTTGACAAAATGTAAAAATTATTTTTTTATAAAAATTGTTCAAACAAAAGTTGTTTATAATATAATTCTCTATAATTTTTGTCCCATAGATAATTTCTCTAAAATGGACTGTATTCGAGATATTCGAGAAAATGTGTAAATTTCGAAATTTGAAGAAAACTCAAAAACGGATAAAGAAAAAATCAATAAATTTTAAACTTAAGTTTTATTTCGGCCTGACGTGAAATGATTAGATTTTGGACAAAGTCGGAACATCTGGGGGGGTACTTTATGGGAGGCCGTTTTTATATTTTATGGAATATATCTGTTATTTATGTTTGGAGAAGAAAATTGTTCAAATAAAAGTTACTTCTAATATTATTATCTATAATTTTTGCTTTATGTCAAAATTTCCTGAAATGGTCCGTATTCGAGAAATTTGACAAAATGTGCAAAATTCTGATTTTTATGAAAATTGTTGAAATAAAAGTTGTTTGCGATATCGATCTCTATAATATTTGTTCATACATGATTTTTTTTTAAATGGACCGTAATGGAAAAATTGTAGGAAAAGTGCTAAATTTAAATTTTTCAGTATTTTCATTTTCAATGAATATCTATAGAAAAATGTTTCGCGGTAGATGCATGTGGACAATGTATATATTTAGTTCATCCTCTAAACATTTATAGAGATGCTGCAATAGGTTGTACACAATAAACGGAAAAGGCCTGTAATAACTAGATAGGAAAGTCATGTGTTGGACACATCAGATTTTTACTTTTCTATCTGTATACAGATATAAGGAAAGTATAGGAATCATGATTTTTTTCGACCTCGAGTTTTCGACGGATTTTTACGTTTTGAGGTCCCCTGAATCCGTTTTGACTATTTTCGCGATGATGTCTGTGTGTGTGTGTGTGTGTGTGTGTGTGTGTGTGTGTGTGTGTGTGTGTGTGTGTGTGTGTGTGTGTGTGTGTGTGTGTATGTGTATGTGTATGTGTATGTGTATGTGTATGTGTGTGTGTGTGTGTGTGTGTGTGTGTGTGTGTGTGTGTGTGTGTGTGTGTGTGTGTGTGTGTGTGTGTGTGTGTGTGTGTGTGTGTGTGTGTGTGTGTGTGTGTGTGTGTGTGTGTGTGTGTGTGTGTGTGTGTGTGTGTGTGTGTGTGTGTGTGTGTGTGTGTGTGTGTGTGTGTGTGTGTGTGTGTGTGTGTGTGTGTGTGTGTGTGTGTGTGTGTGTGTGTGTGTGTGTGTGTGTGTGTGTGTGTGTGTGTGTGTGTGTGTGTGTGTGTGTGTGTGTGTTTGTGTGTGTGTGTGTGTGTGTCTGTATAACGCATACCTCATGAACCGATACACAGAAAAACACCAAATTTTAAACTTAAGCTTTGTTTTAGCGTCCAATGAGCTGATTAGATTTTGGGCAGAGTCGGAACATCTGGGGGGTACTTTATAGGTGGTCATTTTTATATTTTATGGAATATATCTGTTATTTACGTTTGGAGAAGAAAATTCTTCAAACAAAAGTTACTTCTAATATAATTATCTATAATTTTTATTTTATGCAAAATTTTCCTAAAATGGTCCGTATTCGAGAAATTTGACAAAATGTAAAAAAAATAATTTTTTATAAAAATTGTTCAAATAAAAGTTGTTTGTAATATAATTCTGTATATTCTCTGTATTTTTTAATTTATTTTATATTGGATTTTCATATTTATTTCTTAAATTGTTTTTAAATTATTATATTCTTTGCGTTAATTGTATGTTTATACATTTTTCAATGAAGCTTTATTGAGTATTAAATATAAAAAATTCTTATTATACACAAGATGTACCTAGACAAATCGTTGGTTTACAAGCAAAACACAGTGAGTCATTTTTTAATTTTTGACTCATTTAGTGCTATTTTGCCACTCATCATTATTGACGCCGACAGAGCCAGTCTCTTAGGTAGAAATTGGTTCTCAGAGTTCGGTTTGTCCAATTTTAAATTTTACTAACTATATCAAAGAATACCCTGAAGTGTTCAATGAAAATTTGGGATAATACAAAGGTCCACCTATTACGTTGACCTAGACTCTACAGTAAAACCGATCACATTAAAAGCTCGAAATATACCTTTTGCACTTAAAGATAAGGTAGATATTCAAAATGGTGTACTCCTATTCTTGTTGTTCCCAAAAACAAATACGAAGTTCGTATTTGCGGTGACTACCGGACTACTATAAATAAAGCTTTACGTGCTGACACTTATCCAGTGCCGTGCGAGCAAAATATTTTATCTGCATTGAAGTGGGGTATAGTTTTCGCAAAACTTAACATGGCTCAAGCCTACTTACAATTAGCTGTAGATCATACTGCAGCCGAAGCACACACCATTATTACACACAAGGGCGCATTTCTTTGTAAAAGACTTTAATTTGGTGTCTCCGTGGCACCACATAATTTCAAGATAACTTTTTTAGGTTTCGAAATAAGTGCGGAAAGTATTAAACCTACAAAGGATAAAGTAAATCCTATAGTTAACGCACCTACGCCTACAAATGAAACGAAGTTACAAGCATTTTTGGGACTTCTAAATTTCTATCACATATTTCTGAAAGATAAAGCTTCGATAGCTGAACCACTTCTCAAACTTTTGCGTAAAAACGTAGCATTTAAGTGGCGTGCGGAACAAAGCTGGGCTTTTGTGAAACTTATGAACATTATCGCGACAGAACCGATCTTGGGACATTACGACGAAGGTAAACCTTTAGTTCTTACGTGCGATGCAAATCCTTACGGAGTGGGATGTGTGTTCGCTCAGCCTGATGAACACAAGGTGGAAACTCCAGTGACGTTTCATTTGCGAACACTCTTATCCTCTGAGAGCAACTTTGCCCAAATCGATCGCGAAGCTCTAGCAATGATTATCGGTATCAAAAAATTCCATACCTACGCCTATGGCAGACATGTGTTCATAAGGACTGACCATAAGCCATTACTCGAAATTTTTGGCTCGAATAAAAGTATTTTCGAAATACTTTCGCCGCGTATGTTACGTTGGACTCTTTTATTGAGTGCTTATGATTATAATATACGGTACATCCCTGGAAAACAAATAGGAAATGCAAGTCGTTTACCGCTTAAGGTAAATACCCCCGAGGCACCTCTTTTAGACGACGTTTTGATGCTTGAAAACATCCCAGAAAAGATACTTTATGCTAAAAAAGTTGCAGCAGAAACTAAGACCCAGTTTTGTTTAAGGTTTTACAAATGGTTTGTAAAGGTTGGCCAAAAAATACCGAGAGATTTCCCGTGAAAATCTCACCCTATTTACAAAGAAAAAATAAAATAAGTTGCTATTAAGATTGCCTGTTATGGGGTACCCGGGTAATTATCCCACCAGGGGGAAGGAAAAGAATATTGGAAATCTTACATTCAGCACATCCCGGTATAGTAAGATGAAAGGACTAGCTCGCTCATATGTGTGGTTGCCGAACCTGGACAAATAAATTAAGAAACTGCGTCAATTCTCGTCATGAATGTCAAGAGGCAATAAAAATGCCAAATAAAGATTCACCCCTGGGAGTGGTCACGTGCCCCATGGACACGTTAACACGTGGACCTTGCAGGTCCCACAGACGGAAAATACTTCCTAATAGTCATCGACTCGTTTTTAAAATGGCTGGAAGTCCGACAAGTTCTCACTACATCTTTTATGGTAACCATAATGATTCTCAGGGAATTATTCGCTACTCATGGGATCCCTGATGTTTGCGTATCGGATAAAAGAAGCTGTTTCACGTCGTTCTTTTTAAGGAGTTTTTAAAAACAATGGCATTCTCCAAGTTCTTGTGGCACCTTACCATCATAGCAGTAACGGACAAGCTGAACGCATGGCACAAAATGTTAAAAACGCTTTGAAGAAAATAACCGGGAAAGATATTTCCTTCAAACTATCTCGCTGCTTGATATCTCAACACATATCACCACATGAAATGACGGATAAATTTCTTGCAGAGATCTTGATGGATCGAAAGTTGAGTTCACTGCTTGATAAAGTTTGTCCTGATTTTTCCAAAAAAATGGTAGCCAAGCAGGAAAAACAAATTCAAAACAAATCAGTTAGATCTTTCTTAAAAGAAGACCCTGTATTTTGCAGATTTTTTGTCCCAGGCCAAAAATGTATACCTTCTACTATCGTAGAACCAACAGAGCCATTAAGTTACAGAGTGCCCACACCCGATGGTAAAATAGTAAAAACACATACAGATTAATTGAGAAATAGACCTACACCTTCAGTTCAGCTGAATAAATCTGGTGTACCAGAAATAAAGCCCAATGAAGAAGCTGAATTCGAGGTACTTAATCCAGGCGCTTCCATGACGCCTGAGGCTTCTTCTGTGATTGTTCCTGTGAATTATATGAGGCAACCCGCACGTATTAGAAACCCTCCAAAATATTTAGAAGATTTCATTCCTTAGGTATATTTAAATCCAAGGAGGAGGAGTGTTACGTAGTAGCTGGAAATCTGGCAACCATGTATTTGTTTTAGCGCTTTTGATAGCAGTCATTTTCATGTCTTCTTAGTTTGTATTTTGTTACACGGTTGTTCTGTACTTTACAGGAATTAAAGTGTGTTAATCTCGATGATTGTTTTAATTCCAGGTAAAATTAAGGTACAGAAATGTCTATTTACTATGATCAAGTAGCATGTCGATTGCTTTATGTGAAAACTCAACTGATTCGACTGTCGTTTTTATTCTTCAAAGGAAGATTCTTAAAATAATGGGTAAATTTTCTAAATACCAATATTTATAGAGTATGGTAATTTGCCACTAGCTTCATTATATGTTCTAGAAATTGGGTTTATATGTTTTTAAGAACTTAAATAAATTTAGGCAAAATAATTTTGGAACTAGTCATATGCCAGTTTGTTGACTACATTTAACTAAACGATCTCCTAAATGTATAGGACCCATTTTATACAATATACTTCCGGACATAAAAAATTGTAAGATATTTTATTTATGAATAAGCTCAAAAAGTTTTTAAAAATATATAATGTTTATTCCGTAAAATTTTCTACATGAAATAAATTATCTGACAATCTTTTGTAATATTACTCACTAATATATCAGATTCTGATAAAAAAAAAACTATTTGAGGCCCCCATAGAGACAAAAACTGTCAAGAGTTCGTAGATGTTAAACAGCGCCCATTAGTTATCTATATTTCATTTGTTGATCTGAGTGTATACCAGGATGGGATGAAAAATTTTCAGCCTAACCAAAAAACAAAGTATAGGTTAAATACTTATTTTTTCCTACATAGTGATGTGTGGCTCAATACATTTATTCTACATTGCTCAAGAGCCTGTATGCCTTTGCTGTAGGCTGATTTGTCTAGTTTTTTTAAAATAGGCGTATGTGGCAGCAATCACGTCTAAATTCGAGATTCACCCTTTATCATCAATTTTTTTTTCAAAATCCATAACTAATGAAAATCAGAACCAAATCTGGTTAATAAAATGCATGGGAAATCAGATTGAAGCTGTTAAATTTTTGCAATGAAAATCAGCGATTTGTGACTAGGTGCATTGTCCTGGTGGAAAATAATTTTCTTTTAGGCCAAACCGGGACGTTTGTCGTGAATATTTAATTTTAAACAGATATCCGGAGCTCTTGCATAAATAAATATCATTGTAACTTCTTGCATGTAACCTATGATCGTAGGTATTTGAGTACCAAATCAGACTAGTTGTAACAAGAGACATCCAGCGAGACTCTATAACGAAATATAAATGCGCTCCCTTTGGCTGAACCAAAGTCTCTTTGCCAATAAATATTTATTTGATTGAAACAAATGCGATGCATAGTTCCAAATAATATAGAATTAAATCATTTTACTATTTCAAATGCATGATTTATTTATTTTGAAGTCTTCGTTAAAAGAAATAAAAAAAATTGATTCAAAATAATATTTTTTTTCTACCAAACACAACATTTGTTTAATAGAAACAAATGTATAAAATTTAATGCTTGAAATAAATAATTGTGAACAAATTTGTTTAACAAACATAGATTTCAAACAAAGGTAATTGTTTGATTCAAGAAAACCTTTTTCAGAGTATACCTACCTCCGAAATGTTAAATAATTATTACTAACTATATTATTTGACTATAAAAACAGCAATGTATTTGATAATCCTTATAGTTGGTCCTTTGAGAGTTACGAGAATGTAAATAAATAACTTTACTAGTTATCCTTGCATTCCCTTTTTGTTACATATAATAATTGTAATGTCACCACAAACTCCCGGTGTTTTACTTCTCTCCATGTGGCCTTCTTCACGGGCTCAGAAGGATACAATGCTCCACGGATTGGAAGTCGTAAAACCGTATCTACTGTTACTACGACGTTCTTTTAGTAGCTCGCTCGGTTTGCATTTGTGTAACTTATAAAGAAATTTTATAAGTTATGGGTCGTTTCCGTTGATTTATGACTAGATTAAATTTTAACGATATATAAGTATAAAGCTCGTTCAATTTAGTGGCGTTCAGTGTCTGGAAACTTTCAATTTTATCAATATTTGCTGTTGGAATTAACATTTTTACATTATTCCTGCTAATGCACTATAATTTAGTCTTTATGTTTATGTCCATTAGAAATTCTTGTATTTTGGCTTTCGTAATTGCAGTTATATCAAAGTATCACTTAAAAATATCAATAACGATTTAATATATAACGAACCATCGAGAAATATCGGAAATGTCTATGGATATTTTTACAAAATCATTATTAAGATAAAATTAATCTCTGTATCGTTCAAATTGTACTTGTAATGTATGTATTAATTCAATTGATCATGATACATATATCTGTTTGTTGAAAAAAGTGTAAAAAGATAACAAAATGTTAAAAAACACGAGAGATGAAAAAGAAGACAGCTTAGACTTTAGTAAGTTCATTTACAATATTGTGTTTTATCATGGAATGACGACATTTACCTTTAGACGAAATTAATCGAGTGGTAAGTCTTTTTGAAGCTCTGAAGTAGCTGAGCGGTTTCATAAGATAATTATGGAGCCGTTTTATCCAGACTCTCGTCTAATTAGAGTGTGGGGACGATCTGGAAATTTAAAAAGTTTAACACATATTCAGGAATTGTACAGTTATTCGCTCCGTGCGCGACAGCAGCGCCAATTCGTTTTGATACTAATGGACTATTTCTGCGTATACTGACAAATACAATTTTTAATAGAATTCGTAATTAAAAAGTATATATGTTAGTTTTAATAAAAGTATATGGATTTTTAAAACAAGTAAAACGTTAATTTAATATTATTATATATTTTTATCGCTTAAGATAAAGAAAATTATGTATAATCACTAAAAATCAATAATAAAATATAGGCAGGCAAAAGTATTTACTGGAAAGTGTATGAGAAGTTGCCTAAGTCTATTAAGTTGTCATTAAAGAATTAGCCTATTCTATCAAAATAAAAAAATACCATTTAATAATAGCGTGAAGTAAAATGTATAAAAAAAGGATCGTTATTTATATTTTCATTTTTGTTCGAAGGAAAACAGAATGAATGATTAAAACTGGTTTCCCATCAGTAAGTCACAAAATTGCATTCCAGTAACATATAAATAATCAAAGGCAGAAATCTTGAAATCTAGTCCTTGCTGAATGAACATTTAAGAATAAAGGGATATTAAAGAACATCGTACAATGATAATTTATTGTTTATTTAAAACCTTTCAAGTTTCTGATCTCTACTATTTCCAGCATTACTGTTATTATTACAGAAATAAAGGTAATTTTTCTTTTTATTGTACACCTATCCATTTATTTCTTTGATTTAATTTCCACTTTGCTACTGAATTTGTTAATATAAGTTTCACTGTCTTTTTTTGCTAGTATTTGTACAATTTTCAACATAGCAACTCCGGTTACTTATTGTATTGTTGTTACCTACTTTTTTGAAAAAAAGTAAAATGTATACGTGTATTTGATATCCCAAAATTACAAAATATCGGCATAAAATGCACGAATTATCCGCAACTAGCGCTAGTATCGCTTTTGCTTCCCTTTCCATGACTTCGCACGGAGCAAATAGAGGTAGTACAATAATGGTATGGGGCGGAATAATTATAGGCGGTAGAACCGAGCTCCCTAATATATCAGCTGTACCTGGCTATGACAATTCTCTTTCACAAGACGCGCGTGTTATAACAAATTGGTTGAGTAACGAGGGAATTGAAGTTTTACCATGGCCAAAACAATCTTCGGACCCAAATCCGATTGAGCAAGTATGGGATGTGCTTCAACGCTAAAGTAGAATTACTGCTCATATGGATAATATTTACAAGACGTTACAATTCCAGAACTTCTGACAACAGAGTTTGTTACGGTTCAAAATCCATATGAATGTACTGGGATGCTTTTACCACAAAAATAATATATATAGTATTGGCATTTAACTTTTAATTTACTCTAATTTATTATTCAAGTATAATAGGAATAAAATCTATTAAAAGCTCACTCCGTATACACCGTTTTGGCTAGAAGATTATTAGGAGATCCATTTCTCATGTTCTGTGAGTTAACTAGAATGAAAAGATACCTTTGATATTGTCAAATTGGAAATTGTAGAAGTTTAACCTTTTTATCAAGTATTTCTTTCTTGTTTTGAATATCCGTTCTGGTCCTCTATAGATATATTTTCCATTGTTTTTCTTAAATTAGTTTGTAGTTGAGTTCTAGGAGCCTAAAAGGGACAAAGAAACGTTTTGAATTCTATAAATGGTTTCAGGGTTCATTTTCTTTGTTTATTTACATTAATTATGACATTATGTCATTCAAATTTATTCAGGTGATTGTCTAAATCATTACAAATAATTAAAACCCCAAATAATCTAGGTAATTTTGGAATTAAGTAGGTGATTGTGAGAAATTGGCTAATAATATTTTAAATTACCTGTCATATTTTATTTTCACTTCCTGTAGAAGTCATTAATTTTGTCGGTGCATATCCTTTTCCACCATTTTTCATTCTTCTGGTATCATACCTTCATGGAACATGTGTTTTTGAAGATCTTTTCATAAGGATATAAGATACTAGAAGCGAAAAGACATTGAAAATTTACTAAGTATTGCTATTTGTTAGTATACTTAATCTCATTAGAGGATTTTATTTTCAATTTAGCAAAAAGAACTTCTTAAAAAGGCCACCTTTCACCTCAGGTAACGTAATTTCTCATTTATCACTTATTTGTCCTTGCTTAATATAGGATTGTATATTTAAAGTAGTATTTTGTATTTTAGGCCTTCTATTCTATTCTATTCTATTCCATTCTATACTATTCTGTTTCCTTTTCTGGCTATCGTAGTTACAGATAGTTACTTTTCATTGGAGTTACTACAAATGAAGGACATTTTAATTAGAGATTAAATAAGTGGACCTACTCGTACCTTTGGATCCAAACTTGTCAAGTCACCCCTCCAAAGAGGTCTTCGAATTCAACCCTCGACTAAGTAAGATAGTGACAATCTCCAAGGTAGGAATTTTCTGATTATACCAACTCAAGTCCATCAGTTAAAAGGTGTTATCACACGAAATATCTCCACCCTCAGTGTTTGGGAATATTCTGAAAATTGTACATATAATTAACCAATTTTTAACCTTTTAGTTGTAAATATTAAAGTCATTTATTTTGTGAGCCACCAAGATAGATATCTATTTTAACCGGTTACATAAGCTGTATATATATTAAATTCCAAGGGACTTACCTATTACAACCAAAATATAGCTAAAGTTTGAATAAAACATCAAAATTCTCCTCTCATAGCTAATAAAACACGTTTAATTATATTTAATAACCTTTTAAAAAAGTATTCAGTATTCTTCTTTTTCATTTGCGGTGTACATAAACATAAATTTATCCAGGTAATAATCGATTGTATCTCGGTACAATCGGTCATTCAGCCAATTTCGAGGACAAAAGGGAAAAATTCACCTACGACCCTCTCTGACTGAGCAGAAATAATTAATAATTCCACATCAATTTTGTTTTGCTCTGAAGGTCATAGCAAGTTGTTTCATAATTCTATGTACAAATTTAATTATTTTGTATTTTTTTTAATTTCATAGCACTATATAATAAATATATCTCTACCTATCTAACACAGAAAAAAAATAACAAAAAAGAAAGTTACAATATCATAAATGAAAAGGGAGAAAAAGTTAAATGTAATAAAACTACAGCAAATGTATTTAATTATTTTTTTGCAGAAATAGATAATAAACTGATAAAAAAATTGATAGGCCTAATATAACTGCTTCTACTAAAACTATAATCCATAATTCTAGTGGCAATTCTCTGTTTATGTACCCCCATTAAAAACAACGAATTAATAAAGCATATATCACTATTAAAAAATTAATCGGCAAGTGGCCTGGATGGATTATCGGTAACTACAATTAAAAATATACACCCTTACATCCTAAACCCGTTAGCACACATTTTCAACCAAATATTAACCACTGGCAAAAATACCAATATCATTTAAAGAATCTGTAATAACACCCGTCTATAAATCAGGAAAAAAAGAAATAGCCACTAACTACAGGCCTATATCAGTCATAAATAATATTTCAAAGCTTTTTGAGCAATGTTTAAAAAAAGGTTAGTTGAATTTATAGAACAAAACAAAATATTAATTACAAGTCAATATGGTTTTGAGGAAAAATCTTTGCTGTCAAGATGCGCTTCTAGACTTTGTGCAAAATATTATTAATGGTATTGACAACAATAAAAAATGCCTAGCGATATTCTTAGACTTAGCCAAGGCATTTGCCACTGTTGATCACAGATTGTTGTTGGAAAGATTAGAAATAATAGGTATAAGAGGATTAACGTTGGACCTTTTCAGGGACTATCTATCACAGCGAACCCAGTTCATTAGAATTGCGTAGCCTACTTAGTGACCCAATGACCGTTTGTAGGGGCGTGCCTCAGGGAACGGTACTTGGCCCAATTCTTTTTTTAATATACATTAACTGTATTTTATAATATTAAAAATATAGAAAAATTATTTCTTATTCAGATGATACTGTTATTATCTATAAGGGAGAGAGCTGGAAAGAAGTCTTTCTAAAAGCTGAGGATGGTTTGAGTAAGACAAAGATGTGGCTTGATAATAGTCTTCTGAGTCTCAATGTCTCCAAAACAAAATTTATTACATTTTCACTAACAAATGCCTGATCAACCAAATCAACAGATTTTAAAGCTTCACAATCATAACTGCAATAAAGGACCCATTTGTCAGTGTGTAACGATACAAAAAGAAAATAAAATAAAATATTTGGGGTTAATGGTTGATCAACATCTGAGATGGAACGAACATGTCATTTTTTAAACAAGAGATTAAGAAAACTTATATATTTATTTTATCAAATTCGAGATATTCTTAAAAAAGAACTCCTACTACTTATTTATAATGCCTTGGCTGAGTCGCTGCTAAGATATGGCATTCTAATATGGGGTGGGCTTCTAGACAACGCTCTCGATGGGCTGGACTCGACACAGAATACGTTGTTAAAAATATTGTTCAGAAAGGACCTTAGATATTTAACAAACCTATTATATAAAGAATTAGACATTTTCAATATTAAACAACTATATATTTACCAAACATCTTTATGGGCAATTTCTAATACTGAAAAACTTCCTAAGCTTTTACACACTACTTCCACAAGAGCTCTACTAAATAAGCATATGGCAATTCCTCTTTTTAAAAAAATGCACACCCAAAACTTTATCTCGTATTTTGGCCCCAAAATATATAACCTAATTCCTACATACATAAAAAATATTACAAATGAACGATCTTTAAAAAATGAACTTAAAATATTTGTACAGAAAAACTACAGTAAAATTAAGAAGGAAATATTTAATGTTTTATATTAATTTCATGCTATATAATTACATATTCTTCAGTATCAGAGAGTAGCCTTTCTTTTCTTTTTCTTTATTAGTCTTGTATTTTATATTTTTATAATTTTTATTATTTTTGCTATTTATTATTTTTGCTATTT
>OV651813.1:113549088-113570088 GCA_927349885.1 Psylliodes chrysocephalus | reverse complement strand
ACCTACCTCTTAATAGCAACTCTAATGGCTGTTAAAAGATTGTAAAGTTATTTAAATGAAGAAAAAAATTGAATTACAAAAACCTAGAATTTTAAATCAGGATGCATTGGAAAATTTATTTAGGTTATTCAGGTCGGTTTTAGATTTAAGAGAGAGATCAATCCCAAGAGAAGGTAATTTATCCTGCAGATCAACCATTAGTTTCAGTAGGATCTGCTTTTACTTTATTAGAAGATTTCTTTGATACTAATTGTAATGTTCAACAGACGATTCTTCATTTTTGTGTGCTGCTTCTACTAGAAAATCCTCTTCGGTAAAAATGTTTCTGTTTAATGGAAAGAGACCGGTTTGCCGAAATCCATTGACTGCCCTTTCACCAGTTTGGATCTTTAAATACGTTTACCAAACAGGTCACCGATATCAAAATCAGATATTGGGCGTTTATTTTGCCTTAAAAATTGGCGAAGTTTCTCATTGTAGTAGGTTATTAACGCTCCGATAACAAATTTTCCAAGCGGCTACATCTTATGCGTAGTATGAGGTGGTAAGCACGTAGTTTTTCCTAGAACCTAGTAAAACATCTAAGTTTGTAGTGTGTGTGTGTGATGCCCGTCCAACATCAAAAGTACAGGGTTTTTGGCACTTGGTCTTACATAATCTATGGAATGGTTGAACCATTGCGTGAATATGTCTGTCTAAATCCATCCAGATGGATCCTTTTTACAAAGTCTGAAAAGGGTGGTACAAGAATACTGCATGTATTGCATGCCTTCAAAAATCCCATTTTTTTAATTCTAACTGCTATCACAGCTTCTTTGATGTTTTTCTCTTTCCACTTTTTAGGTTCAAGCTTTCTTTTATTAAAGACATGGAAAGGTCCAAAAGAAGAAGAACAGAAAATGATTTGCCAGATTTCTCTATACAAGGGCCACATCAAAAGAGCTCTCGTGACTTTCATAAAGCCCTAAGAAATATTAATTTTAAAAGGTCATTTTCAGAATTCCACAAAATCTGATGGTTTTTATTGTTATACTTTGTGACGCAAATTTTGGCCTTTTTTAATAATGTGACAGTTTCTAGTAGTCAAATACCTCCGGTTTGGGATATAACACAAAACAAAATCAAACTGTGTTTTCAATCCACATTAAATCTGACAGTTTAAAATTCTATACCTTATGACGTAAGTTTTGAGGCAGTAGCTCCCAATCCATTACCTTCATCGCTGATATACTAATCAGCATAATTCTAGACCATTTAAATAAATTAATTAGGTATTTGTATTTATTTGGACAATTGGTAAAATAACCGAAAATTATTATTGTGATATTTAAATGTATAATAAATAAATAAAAATTATTTATGAATGAAAATAATTCATTTCAAAATTAAAATAACTATTTGATGTAGTAAAAATTGCTATATTTTAATAAATGAAAATGTTCTCTTATGTAAAATTTGGAAATTTTTATTAATTAGAATTTCTGACAACGTTGCATAAAGTATACTTTATTATTTTTAATGGGGTATAACAAGTAGAATCATTAACCCATTTTGTATAATCATAACTACATCAAACATCCAAACTAACTTACAAATAAATTTATTTCAAATAAAATCAAAATCAGTTCGGGCGAGTCCGGCCCGGCATTCGATTTTGAAATGATTATCGGCTGAACGGGCGCGACCTTTCACCCAAACACACCTGCTTTAATTGATAAAATATTGACCACGTGCTTTCAAATTCAGATTATTTTACCATAAATTCCATCAACAAACAAGAAAGTTCGATTTTATTGCGATTTTATTAGTATTTTTAGAAACACCGTTCGTCCTAAACGAGCAGCGGTGACTCAATGTCCGGCGACGGGACGTTAACATTCCGAGATAGGGTCAGGAGACCGATTTTTACGGTACCTACTATTACGCGAATTATTTATTACAAAAATTACATCGATTTAAATTCTTTTTTAAGAGCAAAATTTAAAAGTATCAATTTCGAGATAATATATGTATGTCAATCAGACTTAGTTTAGCCCGTCGATCTATTAAACAAGATTTATCCGTTTAGTATACAGGATGTCTCAAAATTAGGTGGTCACATTTTAACAGCGAAATCTACATCCTAAAAGAGAAATAAAAGTATTTTGTACAGAAATTGTGTTCAAATCATTATCATATACTTCAGAATAGTTTCTATTGAAAGTGAAGAGTGCAGTTTCGGTTAGAGATAAGTGATAAAGGCGCAATTTAAATAATTCATTATTAGTTAATGCAATATCCAACTCCACAAAATATTGACACCAGATAGTCCATGGGTCATGCCCACAAGAAGTCAATCTAAGATGGATAAAGTGCTCTTATAAGAGGTGGCAGAAAAGGTATGTCAAAAATTTTTGCATAAATCGAAGAGCAGTTTAATAAAAAGTTTGATTTATTGCAAAAAAAAAATAACAAAAATATGTGATAAAGTCAAATATTTGGAGACCTCAATTGATTCTAATGAGAAGAATATAAAAGCTTGGGATTATAAAATGGATGATATGCAGCAAAATATAAGAAAAAATTGTTAACGATTACATGGTGTAAAAGAAACCAATAATGAAGATTTGTTAAACTCTACAGTCATTTAAAAATTCCATGTGCAGAGTTAGAAATAAATATTGTTTATAGAATGGGAAAAATCAATAATTAAGAGAAACCTAGTATAATTGTGGATTTTGCAACCGAATTAAAGAAAAATTAAATTTTTAAGGCTAGAAAACATTTAAAAAAAAACAGGAATATTTGTAAATGAAGTGGCTAACAGACAGAAACATTAACTTTCTAGAAAAAAACAATCAAAATAGAACTACTAGAAATTGTAAAATTTAATACGCCTTCAATACGTTATGTAGTAGATGATCTTGCAAAAACACATGATAATGATGTTGAGCGTCTTCCTCCCTGACATAATAAAACATTTAAGTCAAGAGATGTAGAAGCATTGTTAGAAACATCCATATCACTTGTTACGAAGGAAAATTGGCAATAGGCAATCGAGCATGTGTTAAAAGAAGAAGAAAACATGTGGAATCTGGACAAAATTTTGGATGTCGATATTACAGTGCCACCTTTAATAATATTAGTAAATAATGACTTATCAAGTGAATGTAGTGATTCAGAGACTCACTTTTTCTGATCTTCGAGAGTGGGCAAGCATATTTATATTATATCTAAATGTTATAATTATAGCACCCCGGTAGTTAAATTACAATTATTCAAGTTTAAAATAGTAAAAATAATAATAATACAAAGAAATATCCCACACCCTAATTTACCCAACCGTCTAAAAAAGGGATTAAAATAAGGGTAGCCTATTGTTTATGTTCCACAAAACTGAGCGGCACAGGTACAATTCTTAATGAAACCAGACCTTTTAAAACTCCTATAAAATTTTAATTTATTACTCCGTGACAATTGCGATGATTCTACTATATGTAATTTCGTAGCAAATAGCATGGATTTGTAGCTGGAAGATCAATTTATTCTAATTTATTGCAATTATGCAAATGATGTACTAAAAAAAAATTCACCTTGATATAATTTTTACTGGGTATTTTCTTTGCAATAGGAATGAACATTAAAAACTGAAAACAAAAAAAAATATCAAATTAATATTATCTTAACACTGAATCAAAAACTAGTTTATAAATATTACTTACCACTCGTGCAAAACACTAATAAATATTTAATTTTTCTAAGACGCTTGTTTCTAATTTTTTGGTTATACTTAAAATGATTACTGCATAATAATATTCAATATATCAATACCAATATCTGTGAGTGCTTGATTGTTTATTGCTGAAACCTATTTCCCCAAATTTGGAATGCTTAAATTTGGAAGTTAATGAAAATATATCAAGGTGAATCAAAATCCAATATACCTTCAAGTGCAACCAAAGAGCACAGCAATAGCTATAGGCGTTCTCTAATAAATGATAATAGATTTATGATGGATCTCGTGACCAATATAGGGCCGACTGCTGAAGAACATTTTTTGAGAACGACTGACATTTGTGATTTTGTAGTCTTAACTGTCAAACTTTCTTTATTTAATGAAAACAAACAATTCGAAGACTTTTTGATAATTATAAAAACTAAAGACAAGTACGGGTAATACAATAATTACAAAATTATGTACCTACCTTCATTTTCTTGCTGTATATCTAACGCTAACAATATTATTTTAAAAGTAAGCCCACTTATAGGTTGGTTTAAAAAACCCCAGTGAGTTTCTTTATTTAAATTATTAAGAATTTTGAAAAAACTATTTCTATTTCTTTATCTGTTTAATTTTAATTACTAATTTAAGGTTATGTCGCGTGATCCATCAATGCATCAACATAATTGAGCTGATGAATTTGGTGACAACCATCTAAGAATTAAGTTGAATTTAAGAATATGAAGTATCAACCATCTAAAAAAATTTTATGGATAAAAGAACAGTTTTGATGAAATTTAGATGGCATCGATAAATATTAGAAAACGTATTATTTCAAATTCTTGAAATTTGATTTGAAGTATTTTGAGTTGATAACTGTCATTTTGATAAGAGCGCCGTTAATTGTGTTGCAGATATTATCTATGGCTGCAGATATTTAAATCAGAACAAAAATAATACACTGTACATTATGTTGTTTTGTTTTTCTAATTGATGTATTTTGTCAATAATATAATTTTGTAAAAGTCTTGTCAAGATATTGATTATTTTTATAAACTCCTCTGGATTAAGCAATCCAATCCATCCCACCATCTGCAATAGGTTATGGTCCCCCAGGCGGTTGTGTTTTGATACCAGAGAAGTTGAATATATATATTTCCGAAGATATTTACTGTGTTAAGCTAGACCAAAGGTAGGATCTATCTACTGCTAACGAAGTATTAGTGATGGCCGCACATGGAAACAGTTCACTTCCTTCAATCGACAAACTTGTTGGTGCTGATAATTATAAGAATTGGAAATTTGCCATGCAGATGTTTCTTAAACATGAATATTTGTGGGAATATGTTAATGGCACACTTACACCAGGATCTGAAAAGTTTGATAAAAAGAAAGACGAGAAAACTATGGCCAAGATATGTGTAATGGTTTCTCCTAACCTTTATGTCCATGTATCTAGTGCCAAGGGAGCGAAAGAAGCTTGGGACAATTCAGCGAAGCTTTTATGAACAAAAAGGTTTACTGGGCCGCCTGCGCCTAAGACAAAAACTTTTAAAATGCTCTTTAAGTGATTATCCTGACATGTCGTCTTATATATCGGATGTAATGAATATTTCTCAAAAATTAGCAGACATCGATGCACCCGTTGCCGACGAAGATTTGACTGCAGTTCTTCTAAATGGACTTCCAGAATCTTTTGAACCAATGATAATGGCATTAGATAATAGTGGCATCACGATCACTAGTGAAATGGTCAAAAGCAAACTACTGGCAGAAGGATACAGAAGACAAGATAATAATCAATCTGAAAATGCATTAGTGGCAAAAAACTCTAGTTTTAATAAGGGAAAAAGATTTCCATTTAAATGTACCAAATGCAACAAAGTTGGTCATAAGAGAAAAGACTGTTATTCAAAGTCAACTCCTAAGCAGAACGAGAATAAACCACATAATTTAAACGCGTTATTTACCACATGTGATAAAGCTTTATCCGTTAAGTGTGAAAACCCTAATCGATGGTTTTTAGACTCTGGTGCAACGTGCCATATGACGTACTCAAAAGATTACTACGAACGTTTTGTAGAATGTAAATCAGAAATTAGTATGGCAAATAGTAACAAAAGTGCATCTATTGGTATCGGTGACATACCGATTTACACTGATGGAGGTTTAAAAACAATAAAAGATGTAGCATATGTTCCTGACTTGGCAGTTAATTTGCTCTCTGTTTCAAAGATGGTAGATAAAGATTTAATCGTTGTTTTTAATGAACATGGCTGTAAAATTTATCACAGAGACAATTATAAGATTAATGGCCAAATTGTACTGAGCGGTTTGAGAAAAAACGGTATGTTTGAGCTCAAAGTACAAAATACATCAAATAATACTACGATGCTTACTCAAACTGATGCCATGTCAATAAATATGTGGCACAGACGCCTTGGACACTTAGGTAATAAAGGTATGCAACAAATCAAGAATTTAGTTACTGGTATTCAATATTCTGCTCACAACTTTGATCCATGCATTGCTTGTGCTGAGGGGAAGCAAGCTCGAGAACCATTTTCAAAGAAGAGAAGACCCAATCGACGACGAGCTGCTGATTTTCTTGAGATAATTCATTCCGATGTATGTGGGCCAATGGAAAAGAAATCATTGGGAGGCTCTATATACATGGTAACGTTTATTGATGACCATTCTAGAAAAATATTTGTGTATTTTATTCAACGCAAAGATGAAGTTTAATAAGAAGATTAAAACTTTTAGATCCGATGGACGCGGAGAATATAATAATCAAAAACTGAAAGAATACTTGACTTCCAGTGGTATTAAGTTTGAAACGTCGATGCCTTATTCTCCTCAGCAGAATTCTATAGCTGAAAGAGCTAACAGATCGATTTGTGAAATTGCGAGATCTATGATGATGGACAGTAAGTGCGATAAATCATTGTGGACAGAAGCCTGTAACACCGCTGTTTATTTAAAAAATCGAAGTCCCCATGTAGCATTGAAGGGAAAAATCCCTGAAGAAATTTGGACAAACCGAGTACAAGATCTAAAACATCTGCGTGTATTTGGTTGTAAAGCCATGGTACAGGTTCCACGTCAGAAAAGGAGAAAGTGGGATGCTAAGAGTGTTGAACATACTTTTATTGGATACTGTGAAGACTCGACAGATAATAATTGCTACAATTTATTAACAAAAAACAATAAAATCATCAGAGCTAGAGACGTGATCTTTTTTAAAACATTTTCCAAACAGAAAGACTTAACAGAAGAAAGTTTTGTTCCTTTGGAAAATATTTTATCTCCTGAAGATCCAAATTCTGCAATTTCTAAATCTGAAGAAATGCCCGTCTCTGTGGATGATGTTGAAGAAGAAACATACTACTGTTGAACCCGCCGAATTCGTTGAAGAGCCTAGGTATCCTGTTCGCATCAGAAATAGAAAAGAATTCCCTGATTTTGTAACTTTCCAAGTTAAAACTGACTGCTTACCAATCGATCCAGTTAATGTGTCCGATGCACTCAGTAGAGCTGATGCTAACAAGTAGTATGAAGCTATGGAAGATGAATACAATTCTTTAATTAGCAATGAAACTTGGAAACTGGTTGATAAACCAGCAGATGGTTGTGTTATACCCTGCAAGTGGGTATTTAAAGTAAAACTTGATGCTAGTGGTAATGTGACTAGATACAAAGCCCGATTAGTTGCTAAGGGATACAAACAAACCTACGGAATAGACTACGATGAAACCTTCGCTCCTGTAGTGCGAAAGGAAAGCTTAAGACTATTAATTGGTATAGCTGCTGAATATTATCTTAAAATAGATCACATGGATGTTAAAACAGCATTTCTTAATGGCGATCTTAAAGAAATAGTATACATGAGTTAACCAGAAAATTTTGTTAATGAAGAAAACTCCAAAAAGGTATGTTTACTGAAGAAATCCTTATATGGTTTGAAACAAGCTGCTAGGTGTTGGAACTGCAAAATTCATGAACATTTATTAGGCATAGGCTATAAACAATCACAATTTGAACCCTGTATATATCATAATCTGCAAAATGGTACTATAATGATTATAGCCCTATACGTTGATGATTTGATAATTTTGTATAATAATATGAAAGAAAAAGAACAACTCAAGAAACAGCTAACTACTAGTTTTAAAATTGAGGATTTAGGTAACATTAAATATTGCTTAGGCATAGAAATTATCAAGCAAGGGGAAGAGATTAGGTTAAACCAGAGAAAATATATATTGGATCTACTTGAGAAATTTCGTATGCAAGATGCTAAAGTAGTTCGTACACCTATAGAAACGAAACTGAAACTCATAGGTGGAAATAAAAATGGTGAATTACCTGACGTACCCTACCAAAGCTTAATGGGTGCTTTAATATATTTGTCTACATGTACACGCCCAGACATTTCTTTCGCCGTTAGTGTACTTAGCCAATTTAATACCAATTATACCATGGAATTGTGGCAACATGGAAAAAGAATACTTCGTTATTTGAAAGGAACCCTAAATAAGAGTTTGGTATTCAAACCTTCAAGAAAAACACTTACTGGTTTTGTTGATGCAGATTGGGGTGGAAGGGACTTAGATAGACATTCTTACACTGGATTTATTTTTAATTATGGCAATGGACCAATTTCATGGAGTAGCAGAAAACAGCGATGTGTATCTTTATCGAGCACAGAAGCAGAATATGTTGCTCTTTCAGAAGGAGCCAAGGAATGTATTTTCTTAAAAAATTTATTGAAAGAACTTGGTGCAGAAGATGGAGTTGTAACGGTATACAATGATAACCAAAGTGCTATTAGCATGTCTGCTAATGCTACTAATCACAATCGCACAAAACACATCGATGTACGTTATCATTTTATACGTACCTGTACTTCTAATGAAGAATTTATTATTAAATACATGCCAACCACAGAGATGCCCGCTGATGTTATGACAAAAGGTCTACCATTAATAAAACACGAGAAGTGCCTTAGAAGTATTGGCATGATTTAAGAAGATGTTGCATTGTTGTAAAGTTATTTTATATTTTTGTTTTTCTTTAGGGGAAGTGTTGCAGATATTATCTATGGCTGCAGATATTTAAATCAGAACAAAAATAATACACTGTATATTATGTTGTTTTGTTTTTCTAATTGATGTATTTTGTCAATTATATAATTTTGTTAAAATCTTGTTAAGATATTGATTATTTTTATAAACTACTCTGGATTAAGCAATCCAATCCATTCCACCATCTGCAATAAATTGGACTGATACAAAATTACCTTCCTCATGTTTTTTTTTGTTATTTAAGTTACCAGCTCCTGCAGCACAGTAAGCAATATGCATGGCATATTGATTTCTTTACCACCATCGTCTTGTTGATTACAGGTTGATTCCCATAAGTGTCATTTTTGTACTCGGACAAGTATTCGACTCCTGAAGAGCGACGCGCTAGGCAACGAGCACAAATTAGAAATTTACCGGTAATGCAGATCTCCTTTAAGTTTAATTTTGTCAATAACATCAAAAAACTATTATCAATGAAAATTTGCAACTTTGTACACAAACTCGATATTTAAACAGATAATAAGTAGGTTGTGAGCAAAACTACATAAATAACATATATTTTATATTGCAACACTATTTCGTCACCTGTTTTTTCTACTCAATTGTTCCTGAAATCCTGGAATAATAAAAGAGGCGGATGCCCGAGTCAATTGAACGTGTAGATACGAGAATGTACCTATATTTATGAATTACAGACTTACATTATTAGGTAGATTAATTAATTAGTTAATACATTCCTACTTTTTCAATTTTTTTAAAACTTCAAATTGATAAAAAGACAAAAGAGAAAACCGCCGCGGTGTCTATTGGCTCCTGTAGGACCAGCGCATTTCGCTTTTAGAACCGGCTCACCAGGAAATCTCTTGGTTTCCCGCCCCTGCGTCCTAGTGAGATGCAACAAAAGCAACTTTATTATAAAGGAAACATTGGTTTTCCAAATTTTATAGTCAAAAATGTTAAAAACTGTCAATAAAAAAATTTAGGGCAATTTTACCCTAAACCCCCCCCTAATTTACCCACCTATGAAGTTGATCGAAAATTAAGGTTTGGTCCATTAAATAGATCATAAAGTATTTAGAATTTGTACCAAATTTCACTTAGTAATCTTTAATCATTTAGAAAATATTTACAAAAATGTGTCATCAGGACTTCACTTTTAACACCCTATATGTCGGTAACGAAATGTTTTTGTACCTATGTTTACAAGAACTTTTACTCCTATTTTAGGATGTTTATTACGTTTTTAAAATATGTCCGTCTAATTTCGGGACACCGTGTATAGGCAATTAAAAAAAAAAAAAAAAAAAACTAAATTGATCAACTGAATAATAATTTTAGTTTTAGTACATTTAAATAATGATTAAATTCTACTCAAAACTAAGGAATGTATACTACCTTTTTGATGATATTAGGTAACTTGATAAATAAACATGGCGGACGGTAGCCGTTTTGAAGAATAATTTTAAATGGGATTAAATGGCAAATGATATATCATTTGAAAGCTTGTTTCAAATCCTCTCCAATGACAACTGGCATACTACAAATTTTTAATCTTTGGCAATGACTGTTCTCGTTTTTTATGGATTCATATCTCAATTTAAAAATTCTAACTTTTACGGTTCAAAAAATAAATGAAGGGAAGGACTTTAGACCCGCACTGTATAAGTAGTGATATAGATATTCTGAAAACATAAAAATATCCAAACACGTACTCGTAAACGTAGCCACGGTTTTTCCAAAATCAGGACAGTATATGTCATAGTTCATTAATGACATCAGAAAAACCAGTATTTGTTAATTTAGAATTCCAAATTGGCAGGAAATATATATTACTGACAAATCGTTTAGTAAAAGGCCAAAAATATATTCGTATAATGAAAGATTAAACCATGATTCACGCTCCAGTGGGTCTTGAGACACGTGCGCTCACCAATTCTTCGATAAAAAAGAAACAAAATTTAAAGGTGATAATTTTAAATTAAATAAACTTTTTATTGGTGAGTTTGGTATGTATATTCGTAAAAATATCAAAATTCTGCCGTACTTAATAATTTTTCATTCATTTTTCTTTCAACATTGGAGTGTGCAGTAAAATTAAAATGTTTTGGATTAGTACTTTAGCCACTTCTACATATTTACATTAATTTATCTTATTTTTACTTTCCTATCTGTATACAGATATAAGGAAAGTATAGGAATCATGATTTTTTTCGACCTCGAGTTTTCGACGGATTTTTACGTTTTGAGGTCCCCTGAATCCGTTTTGACTATTTTCGCGATGATGTCTGTGTGTGTGTGTGTGTGTGTGTGTGTGTGTGTGTGTGTGTGTGTGTGTGTGTGTGTGTGTGTGTGTGTGTGTGTGTGTGTGTGTGTGTGTGTGTGTGTGTGTGTGTGTGTGTGTGTGTGTGTGTGTGTGTGTGTGTGTGTGTGTGTGTGTGTGTGTGTGTGTGTGTGTGTGTGTGTGTGTGTGTGTGTGTGTGTGTGTGTGTGTGTGTGTGTGTGTGTGTGTGTGTGTGTGTGTGTGTGTGTGTGTGTGTGTGTGTGTGTGTGTGTGTGTGTGTGTGTGTGTGTGTGTGTGTGTGTGTGTGTGTGTGTGTGTGTGTGTGTGTGTGTGTGTGTGTGTGTGTGTGTGTGTGTGTGTGTGTGTGTGTGTGTGTGTGTGTGTGTGTGTGTGTGTGTGTGTGTGTGTGTGTGTGTGTGTGTGTGTGTGTGTGTGTGTGTGTGTGTGTGTGTGTGTGTGTGTGTGTGTGTGTGTGTGTGTGTGTGTGTGTGTGTGTGTGTGTGTGTGTGTGTGTGTGTGTGTGTGTGTGTGTGTGTGTGTGTGTGTGTGTGTGTGTGTGTGTGTGTGTGTGTGTGTGTGTGTGTGTGTGTGTGTGTGTGTGTGTGTGTGTGTGTGTGTGTGTGTGTGTGTGTGTGTGTGTGTGTGTGTGTGTGTGTGTGTGTGTGTGTGTGTGTGTGTGTGTGTGTGTGTGTGTGTGTGTGTGTGTGTGTGTGTGTGTGTGTGTGTGTGTGTGTGTGTGTGTGTGTGTGTGTGTGTGTGTGTGTGTGTGTGTGTGTGTGTGTGTGTGTGTGTGTGTGTGTGTGTGTGTGTGTGTGTGTGTGTGTGTGTGTGTGTGTGTGTGTGTGTGTGTGTGTGTGTGTGTGTGTGTGTGTGTGTGTGTGTGTGTGTGTGTGTGTGTGTGTGTGTGTGTGTGTGTGTGTGTGTGTGTGTGTGTGTGTGTGTGTGTGTGTGTGTGTGTGTGTGTGTGTGTGTGTGTGTGTGTGTGTGTGTGTGTGTGTGTGTGTGTGTGTGTGTGTGTGTGTGTGTGTGTGTGTGTGTGTGTGTGTGTGTGTGTGTGTGTGTGTGTGTGTGTGTGTGTGTGTGTGTGTGTGTGTGTGTGTGTGTGTGTGTGTGTGTGTGTGTGTGTGTGTGTGTGTGTGTGTGTGTGTGTGTGTGTGTGTGTGTGTGTGTGTGTGTGTGTGTGTGTGTGTGTGTGTGTGTGTGTGTGTGTGTGTGTGTGTGTGTGTGTGTGTGTGTGTGTGTGTGTGTGTGTGTGTGTGTGTGTGTGTGTCTGTATAACGCATAACTCATGAACCGATACACGGAAAAACACCAAATTTCAAACTTAAGCTGCTTTGTTCCAGCGTCTTATGAGCTGATTAGATTTTGGGCAGAGTCGGAACATCTGGGGGGGTACTTTATAGGTGGTCATTTTTATATTTCATGGAATATATCTATTATTTACGTTTGAAGAAGAAAATTCTTCAAATAAAAGTTACTTTTAATATAATTATCTATAATTTTTGTTCTATGCAAAATTTTCCTAAAATGGTCCGTATTCGAGATATTTGAGAAAATGTGTAAATTTCGAATTTTGAAGAAAACTCAAAAACGGATAAAGAAAAAAACATTAAATTTTAAACTTAAGGTTTATTTCGGCCTGACGTGAAATGATTAGATTTTAGACATAGTCGGAACATCTGGGGGGGTACTTTATGGGAGGCCACTTTTATATTTTATGGAATATATCTGTTATTAATGTTTGGAGAAAAAAATTGTTCAAATAAAAGTTTCTTCTAATATTATTATCTATAATTTTTGTTTTTTGTAAAAATTTCCTGAAATGGTCCGTATTCGAGAAATTTGACAAAATGTGCAAAATTCTGAATTTTATGAAAGTTTTTGAAATAAAAGTTGTTTGCGATATCGATCTCTATAATTTTTGTTTATACATGATTTTTCTAAAATGGAACGTAATGAAAAAATTGTAGGAAATTTTAATTTTTCAGTATTTTCGTTTTCCATGAATATCTATAGAAGAATGTTTCGAGGTAGATGTATGTGGACAATGTATATATTTAGTTTATCCTCTAAACATTTATAGAGAAGCTGCAATAGGTTGTACAAAATAACCGGAAAAGCCTATAATAACTAGATAGGAAAGTCATGTGTTGGACACATCAGATTTTTATTGTAAGAATATTGCTCCAGAACGAAAGTGTAACAAAAAAACAGAAGCATATGATTCAATTAATTTTGAATTTATATTCATAATTTACATAATACTACAGAAATTGTTGAAAATGTTCATTTACATCCATACACAAAGCAACTCTTTTTCATAATCGAGCAAAAACGTTATGCAACATCTGCACTACAAGAGATTCTCCTTGAGGGTCATGAAAATTCTTGCAATGAGCCTTTTATTTAAATGGTATGCTAAAAAGGGAATGGCCTTCTCCCAAAATTTGACCTAAATCTGCCCTTACTGCAGTGAGTTTTTAATGTCTACACACTTTTCTGTCAATCAATTTTTCAATTCTTCCAAAATATGAGTTGATGTTGAAAAAAAAAAATAGAATTTTTTAATTGGCAATTTGGTATTGCATAATTTAAGAAGTATATAAAATTATTCAGGAAGAACAATTATTGTTAAACTTGGCAATATTTTATCAAAACACAACCGGAATAAGTAGAAATAATTTAAATAATGTTAAAAAACTTTACTGATACAAAGAAAACTTAATTGTTCCAACAGTTCATAATAAGTTTCATTCATACAAAAGTTTTTAATCTTATAAAATAAAGGAACTGAGCTATTTTGAATTATATATGATTCTAAATTAATATTACTTACAAACAGTAATCATACTTAAGTCGAATATGAATTCACATATAAATTAATATTATTAAATATGTTCTTTTGATAAAAAGTTTACTGGAAATACTTAGAATGGATCCTTGTTACAAAATAGGAATACAATTCATGCCTAGGAAAGTCTAATCCATAGATATAGACCCAAATCTTGATAGCTAGGGGTGAATTTATAGTTTGATGCAGACTCTACCTCTGGTCTTAAAAACAAAATATTTATTTATAATCTTGAACATTAAAATTTGTACATAGATAATGTTGATTAGCGTAAGTGAAAGAGTTTTCTAAAGTTTTACAATTCGAAATGCCCTGATTCTAAAAAAAAAGAAATAAAACCACGAAAAAATAGGTCAATAATTTTGAGAAATGTTTTACCAGATTTGGTAAAAGATCATAGATTAAGACAAAGATATTTTATGGTTTATGTAAATAGTCTTATTGTGATTAAAAAGACTTTTAATATAAAAAAGTGTTGAAAGAAAAACTACAAAAACATTTTCAAAATATGTTAAATCATCCTTGTATGTGGTTTTTGACATCAAATTTATGAAAAAATACACCTTAGTTGGCTGTGAAATACAGGTTTAATAAAAGCAATTTACGTGGAAATTGAATGAAGTCTTTAAAAAGCTGCTGCATAGTGAACATCTAATAACTGATATACCACTGTTGTTAATAAAGAACATCTATATTACCTTGCAGAGATAAAGCCACTGATTGTATGAAAAACCACAAAGCGATTGAAATGACGGACAGTGCAGAATACTCCAATCAGAAATACAGATGGCAGCTGGACTAGAAATAATATACAAAAGAAATAGATTTGCAGAGCACATACAAAATACCTTCCAACTAAATAAAGGAGAAGAATTACCTAACTAGAATCTTTCAGACCAAACCCTCCAAAAGAAATTGCACAAAATTTATAAACAAATATTGATCCTAAGAACTCAGCGGTTGAGTGTCAACCGAACGCGTCTCCGTGTGGTGGATAGATCGGTCAAGTTTTCCTTGGTTAGTGGTAGACATAAGTAGAGTGCGAGAGCCTAAAAACCCTTAAAATCTTTTGCGAAGGCAACCGCCGCGAACCAACTCCCCCAATCTAAGATGTAAGGTAACGTACCGACGGATGATTTGTCGCAGGGGCAGATGCGACAGCAAATGCTTCCCTGAGGGAACCTGGCGACAACCTCTGCGTCGGTCTACCTCTCCTTCCATAGCTACTTGTGGGAACCATATGGATTCAACACAAAAACAACCCAAAGAGGCTAGACGTCACCGCTCACCTCCAGCAAAGGAGACTGGACACCAAAGTCCAACTTCGGCGCAGGAGGTTGAACAGCGACGATCACCTCAAAAAAAGGAGGATGGATGTCAACACTCACCTCCTGCAAAGGAGCCTTGACAACAAAGTTAAGCTCCTGCACAAGGGTTGAACAGCGACGCCCACCTTTAAAAAAGAGGATGGACACAGTAGTTTACCTCCAACTAACAGGCCTCGAAGTGTCAAAATAATCTTGGGATCTGAAGCAAAGAGGAGGAAGAGGGATAGGCTGCAGGCAGGCAGTGCTACGGCAATCGCCACCTTCAGCAAACTCCCTCACTCTAAACAAAACAAAAGCGGCCTAATCAAGTCCCTTGACAGCGACGCTAGTTTTGTCTCCATAAAAGGCCAGGAACACGAAGCAACTAGGAACAAGAAAATGTTGCGATCTCACACCTCTTCCGAGTTAATGCCCCGGAAGGACAAAAAACCAAAGCAGGACCACAAAGTTTTGTCTGGCATAAGCTACAAGGATGCAGCTACAAGCCACCTGAAAGTAGCTCTAATAGACAAGGATAACCCATACGGTAAGATAATTACCGAAAAATAAATCTTTGTCAAAACGATACTGATGGGAGAGCTGGACAAAATAATCTTGTCCGCCTCCTGCAGCAAAACCAAGCCAACCAAATTCAGGTTTTGGTCGCACTCTGGTCAAATCATCAGAGTAAACTGCGACGATGACTTGACGTTGTAACGACTAAAAACCAAGGTACCTACCTTAAAAACATGGGAAGGAGAAACACTTAGAGTTGTACGGATAAACGAGGTCTCCAAGCTCACCAAAGCTTCTCTCTGGATCCCTGCAGAAGCGCAAGCTGACCTTGACGAGAAAGAGGTTGTGCTGAGGTGATTTGAAAACTTAAAACTCAAACTTGCATTTGGCGAAATGGTGCTTTTTTCACGATCAAATTAAAAAAGGACCCTTTTCCCCTCAATTTAGGCCAACAGTAAAGGACGTCGAGCCAGAAAAAATGGCAATCGATGACCTCCAGCAAGAAAACCCCGAAGGGTCACAATAGACCACCCCCTCCCCACTTTCGGAGGAAGGGATGGTCGAATAAATAACTACGGCTACGGCAACATTATGTCGCCGCCTTGATGAGCTGCAAGATATAATAGCACTTATCCAGGAACCCTGGATAATAAAAACCAAAATTTTAGGTCCTAAAAATCTAAATGGTTCAATTTTTAGCTTTCCCAGCAACCAACAATCTAGGACAGCCATTTTCATTCCTAGGAAATACAAAGCCTACTTAATGGCACACCTTTCCACATTCAATTTAACTGCGGTTAGGATGGAATACGCCATCAAAACGGAAAAGAGAATGTTAATCCTTGCATCTGCATACATCCCTTCCGACGCAACCATACAACCACGCCACCATCCAGCAAAGAGATAGAAGATCTGATTGAATACTGCCTGGAACAGAAGTTTGAGCTGGTAACAGGTTGCGACTCAAACTCCAATCACTTCAGTTGGGGCAGTAAGCATAACAACGCTAGAGGTAAGTCACTTTATTATATATAATATAATATAAGTAAGTTTATTCATTCACATTACAAATGGGGGTATAATATTATAAAATAATATAGAAAATTGAACAAACTATAAAACTGCATAAGCATAAGCTTGTTTGCAGATAAATACGAGAATAAATTGTTATATACATAATATAGAATATGAACATTTAAAATAAAGTAAAATAAAAATTAACAATTGAAAAATAAAGTTTATGATTTAAAGTTTGGATTAAAGATTTTACATATTTTTTTTTTCTTTTTTCTTCTCTTTTTTTTTTTTCTTTTTTTTTTTTTTTTTTTTTTTTGTAGACAAAAGTAGATTAGAATAAAATATTGAATTCAGTTGAGTACAAAGTATAAAGAGGTACATAATTTTAGGATATTTGTTAATGTTTAGATAGCTATTATTTTTAATTTTTTCTTCCTAAAGTAATTATTCCAACAGATCTGTAATGAACTTTATACCACTCTCTGAGACATATTTGTTTAATTTTTTTTTAAATTTGTAATTGTTGTTTATTTCTTTTATATCTTCAGGTAGTCTATTATAAAATTTGGGACCGACAAATGCATAAGAACGCTGTCCAATAGCTTTTTGCATGAGAGGTAGTATTTGAAACTGCTTTTGTCTGGTATTGTGGTCGTGTATTGGAAATATATATATATTTTTTTTGTAATGATAATGCGTAACAATTTTTTTGTAATAAAGTTGCCTCACTTTAAGAACCTTGGAAATATTAAACAGTTCATCTGAAGGAAATCTTCGATTTTTTTTATAGATAATTTTTAAGTGATATTTTTGCAAAACTTGAAGAGGGTGAATATAGGTTTTTAATGCTCCTCCCCAAGCTGCAAGTCCATATCTAATATGGCTCTCAATTAGGGAGTAATAAAGAATTGTTAGCTGATTAAGGGTTAATACATTTGTTAAGTATCTAAATTTAGATAAAAGACTTCTTAATTTTTTGCAAACGTATTTTATATGTATATCCCATTTCATATTCGAGTCCAGGAAGACTCCTAGATATTTAACTGCATTCACTGCATTTATTTCATAGGAATTGTTAATGGCATTTATCTTGAGTTGGCTGAATGTGGGTGAAGTCAGATTATTACAATAAAATGGCAAATAGCAAGTCTTTTCAACATTTAAAGTTAATATTTTATATTTTAGCCATTTATGTATTTTTAGAAAATCTGATTCAGCGGTTTCTTTAAGTTCTAGCCAAGTATTCGCAGTATATAAAATGACGGTATCGTCAGCAAAACCAATAATATCACCCCTAGTGTCGATGTTAAATAAATTGTTAATATAGATGTTGAACAGAATGGGACCGAGGACACTTCCTTGGGGTACACCAAATTCGATGGGCAATTTTTCACTATAAATTTGATTAATTCTCACAACCTGGGATCTGTTTTCTAGGTAACTTTTGAATAGGTTGTTACTGACACCACGCACTCCTATTTCTTCAAGAGAATCTAATAGCAACTGATGACTTACTGTGTCAAAAGCCTTCGAAAGGTCGAGAAATAATCCCAGACAAGGTTTACTAGTATCTAGCGCATAATATATTTTCTCGGTAAGTGACAAAATAGCATCTTCAGTTGAAACGTTTTTTTTAAATCCAAACTGATGCTCAGACAAAATATTGTATTTGGTAAGGAATGAATGCAGTCGTGATTCTATGACCTTTTCGAAAACCTTTGACAGTGTAGTTATCAATGAAATTGGCCTGTAGTTGGTTACAGAAGTTTCATCTCCTTTTTTATGAATTGGTGTTACAACACTGTTTTTGAAACAAAATGGCCATTTTCCATATTCCATACATGTATTAAATATGAAACTTAATGGTGATATTATAAAAATTGATATTCTCTTTAAAGTTTCCTCTCGAATCCCGTCACAACCTGGAGATTTACTCAATTTAAGTTTTTTTATTATTATAATATAATATAATTACCAAAAGTCTTTGTATTTTAAATAAAGGTACCACACCAACATTTTTAAACTCTCGCAGTCAAACACTAATAGATATAACTTTATCCAGAACTGGTTTAAATAGGTGAATCAATTAATAACATTTCGATGTGGGACCACCGCTGGTTAACATTCAAAATATACTTGATGTTGTCGACCTTCACGCTATCTCGGAACCCTAGGAAGACGGACAAGGCAGCCTATGCCCATCTCCTCCAAGGGGCTCTGGAGAAGTACTCGAACACTATTCAAAACACAAACAATGCCTATAAGAAATCCTGTGTCGCTTATTCATAGACTCTTCAAAATATAGTTTAAGAGCTATTTTATTACACAATAGAAATAGGAAACCATTTATACCAATAGGACACGCAGTAAATTGTAAAGAGAGCTATAAAACAAAGTGTACTTTAATTAATTTAATAAAATATAAAGAATACCAATGGAAAGTGAGAGGCGACCTCAAGGTTATCGGTTTTTTATTGGGATTGTAAGGTAGTTACACAAAATACTCTTGTTTCTTTTGTTTGTAGGACAGTAGAGCAAACCAACATCATTACATAAGAACAGAATGGCCTATTCGGAATGAGTATATTCTGAGCAAAATGAATGTTAAACACGAGTTGTTGGTAAATCCAAATAACATCACTCTACCCCCTTTACATATCAATTTGACAAAAACAGTGATGCTTTCCGGTATTTACAAAAAAGATTTCCAAGCATTACAGAAGCAAAACTGAAAGAGGGTATATTTGTTGGCTCACAGATCCGTAAAATTATGAAAGATTCTCAGTTTAAAATCCTTTTATTTCTTAAAAAAAAAATCTGCTTGGAGGTAATTTAAAATTTTTGGGAAATAAAAAAAAGTGAAAATTAAAAAGAAATTATTACCGATTTTTTGGAAAAATTTTTAATAGATGGAAGTAAATATGTGATTAAAGATTCATTTTTCGCACTCGCATCTGAGTTTTTCCCTGAAAACTTAGGAAGTATGAGTGACCAAAAAGGAGAACGTTTCCACAAAGATTTGAAGGTTTTTGAAGGACATCAAGGATTTTGGGATAAAAACCTGTTAGGGGATTACTGTTTGTCAATTATAAGAGAAACTGATTCAAATAAATACAAAAAGAAGGCTAAAATTAATCATTTTTAATTTTTTTTTTTGTATTAATTCCAAAATTATGTAATTAAGTTAAGTATATAAATATTTCTTAAACCATTATTTTTTCTGGATGATTCTACTTAAATAAACAATAAATTAACAACTTTCAGCTGGGATATAAAAACTGTGTAAATTAGTGAATTATTATTAACAAAATTCAATGAACGTAATTGGAAAAAAACGTCAAGAGACACAGAAATTATTTTTGAAATTTATATTTTCTATTATGGAACGAAACCCGTTGAAAATTAAGAAATTAACATTTATCATAATGTAAGCGGCTTCCACTAATTGGATGTAAATATGTTATATTACTATTAAAAAAAATCTAAATCAAATATTGATTTATTAAAAATATAATTATAAAACCTTCTTATCTCCAAACAAGGCGGATGACAATTTTGACAAATTTTACCCATAAATTCTAAAAATTCCAATAAATAAATCATTAACAGTGAATTACCGTGAAAATATTACTTCATAAATAATCTTAATCTAAAGATTGATTACAAACATGCAGTCCATAGGAACGTGGGCGATGGATGCTATTTCAATTTTTTTCAGTTCTGGAAGATGGAATTTCTAACGGATTTGAAAATATCTTATTCGAAATTAATAGGAAGAATAGAAGAACCTATTAAGCCATCTTCAGGCTTGTTTGTAAAGTTTAAATACCGTTTTATAATTCCCAGGGGGCTGGTGGAATTTTAAACCGTCGAAACGTCGGATATATTAGTATTTTCAATCGTGAAAGTAAGTTAAAGCAACAAATTAATTATGTTTGTATTAGATCACATTTGAGAAATGTTTATGCCATTTAATTAAAGAAATATTAATATAGTCAATATAAGACAGGTAAGGTCTAAGGCAGGCCTGCACGACTCACATTTTCGAAGGGCCAGTTTAAAAAACCGTAGGTGTACGAGGGTCACGGTTGTATTTTTTTTTTGCGGGGGGGGGGGGGGCGGGGTGTAGGCAAAGGATTTTCGCAGGTGCAACACTTAAATATGTTGATCTTGAAGTTCAAAAAAATTCATTTATAGTTTATTTTTAAAAGTTGTTTTTTAAATATTATTATTTATTAGGT
>OV651813.1:113446741-113548588 GCA_927349885.1 Psylliodes chrysocephalus | reverse complement strand
TACCAAAACATGTTATGCCAATTACAGGGTGACGGGAAAATGTACAAAAAACAAAAATAAGTAAGAACATAAAAGTAAACATTTGTACAAAAAAGCATCAAAATTAGTTGTGTCTAACTTACAGACATATGCTTGAAAAAAAAACACAATATATGAAAAAAGTGGATGTCTGTAAAAATGCTTTACAATTTGAAAATTAAAGTAAGTGACACATTGGACTAAAAGTACTATAAAACAGTTATAAAAAAAGGATAAATAAAATGTTAATTATTGTATGATACTAATTTTCATTAAGATTAAGAATTGATTTTATTTTTTTTTGGACTAGTACAAAATATATCTAGGCGATCCTCTAGATCGTGATAAACTTTGACCATTTGATCTATTGACAGAAGATAGAGTGTTAGTCCTAGCAATTGTTAGTTATAAACTTACACAAATTCGTAGTCCTGGTCTAGGAACTCTAAGTAATATATATTTCTTTAGCTCAATGCAGTCCACTTTATTATGTAAAAGATTATATAGAAAGAGCAACTGATATGATGCCCTGCGATATTTTAGTTCCGTTAAATTAAATCTTGATAGCAAATCGCTATGTGCAAAACCTCTAAGAAGATATTGACATTCCAAAATATATGAGACCGACTTCATGAACCGTCTCTGAATTTTTTTCAAGGTTGTTAATATAAATATTATACATAAGGTTCCAAACAACACTGGCATATTCCAATCTAGATCTTACAAAACAAAAGTACAAAAGTTTAAAATTTTTTTAAGCTATTGAACTCTTTGCCATTTTTTATAACAAAACCAAGCATTTTGTTACCAGTTAATAAAATTTGGTCTACATGTTTGGAAAACGTTAATTTTGAGTCAAGTATCACACCAAGATCATAAATACAATCAGTACTATTAATTATCGTACCATCTAAACGGTAGTCGACTACTATTGGGCTTACTTTTCGGCTAAATATCATAGTATTATACTTAGATGGATTCAAGGGCAAAGTATTTGATTCACATCACTCATTAACTCTTTCTAAAGATTTCTGGAGTTCTCTGCAATCATCAATTGAACGTATCTTCGCGTATATTTTTGGATCATCAGCATAAAGTAGGTACTGAGAATTATCTGATATTATATCATTAATGAAAATGTTAAAGAGAAGTGGTCCTAAAATTGAACCTTAGGATACACCGAACTTTTGTAAAAATAGAGCTGATTTGAGAACTTTATATTGAACAACGACTTTGGAAGACAAGTGTTATAACAAGATAATTGGTCAGAGATGTCTACCCCCTTCTTTCCCTTGTTATACTCTATTATAGCTAAGGATTTGATTTTATCTTCTCCATTTCTTTTTTTCCCATAAACTTTCATTTAATGATCATGGCACGTGGAAATTATTTTGTTTGGCAATTATCTGTCTTTTTTTTTTAGTTTGCAGTTGTTTAAATCTTTGGGCAGGCCTATTCTATTTTTTTTCTCACGATTCCTAACAAATTTGGTTTCCTCTTGTAGAGGTATTTGGCAAGTTCAATGCTTGTATATTAAATGTCAGTTATAACCAATCTTCTAGCATTTAACAAGGATCAACTAGTTCAACAACTGTACTACCAGGAAGATCTAGTCCTTGACGTCTTTCATTTTGTCCACTGTAAGTTTTTAGATCCCAAGATCCAAGTGGAGAGCACACTTTAAATAGTTTGATACCATATCTACGGGCTTTTGATGGATTATACTGACGAAACTTTAGACGACTCTGAAAGGAACCATGGTTTCGTCCACAACAACTGTATTTCTAACAAGCTTTTGACAAGCGACCTTCTAAAGGTATTGTTTTGTCTTCGAAATGCCAACATTTCAGCAACAATGTAAAATGGTTATACTCTATAGGAAGTCGGTGGAAAAGTTCATGGTAATACAAAGGGTCGTTTTTCCAGTAAAATTCTATGGTAGGCAAGTTTATAAGTCCCAGAAGCAGACGCATACCTAAAACAATCACATCATATTCAGACATCACTATAAAATTCAAAGTTGTAATTACTTACCAATAAATGTTTTCATTTCTTCTTTGTATCATTCCATCTATAAATTCTTGCTGAGTGTACTAAACGTTTTTTGCGTTGAAGTTCTAAAGCATAATTATTTGATTGTTTGACCATTAGCTCAATAATATCGTCAGTTATAAATAAACTAAAAAATCTTGAGTAATTTGAATGTTTGTTTCACCTACTGCACTAAATATAAATCTTGAAAACGAGAGTATGGTTGACGACCAGCAATCAGGAGCACTCTTATTCATTTCATCTTCCTAAACTTCACTAGTTTCTTGTTCACTTTCATCTTGTATGTCACTATCATCCGTTTCTTCATTAGAACTTGAATCGTCATTTTTTTTTTCGTAATGCGAGACTGCCACACTGTCGTCTGAATCAAAATCACTGGCAGAACTTATTTCAGATAGATTATCCGCTATATCTTCTAACTCTCTTTGGATTAGTTTACGTTTTATTCCGGACATAGCCGTGTTTTTAGGAGTAACACAACTCTCTCGAGAAAGCCCACCAAACATAATTGGCGGGCTGAAACACACAACACTTACTGATTGCGAAACGTTGCCAAATATTCAAGGTTTTATTTTACGACCCACATATAGGACGTAGGTCGTACATCTAAATTATCAGAGTCCCTGCGAATCACATATGGGGCATAACAATTTTAGTGGGAACGTGCAACGGTTTGCGGAAAAATACCATTAGGACAGTAAACGTGTTAAGACTTACAGAACTAAAAAAAAAATTAAATACTACTGAAGACGCTTTAAAAGAAAACTCTAGGCTAATATGTAAAACAATTTAATGAAAGAATGCATCTTAACCTTAACAGTTGCCAATTCGAGCAGTTATTTTTCTAGAAAAACAAGATTTGGCATTTCGTGGTTATAATGAAGATAAATCTTCCGAAAATCGTGGTAATTTTAAGGAACTTTTAAATTCCTATATCTTACTCTGTTCTGTAGATATTCAAGAACACTATAAAAAAATGTCGTTTGTATTTGCCGAAAATTCTAAAATAATTCAAAATGTCTGTATGTTTCAATATATTGATTCAGTTTTTATTTCCCAAAAACAGAACTGCCCACTGAGCACCGTGATGGGCGCATCATACTAAAACAAGGTTGTTTTGATCTTCGCAAATGGATTTCAAATAATCCAAAGGTTTTAATCCACGTTAAGGATTCTTCATTAGATTTAAATATTTTGCAATTAGGGTCTCAAAAACTCTTGGTCTTTTTGGTGTTCTCAGTCAGATCATCTAATGTACAATATTAAAAATTCATTATCAACTTCAACAAAGGTTACCAAACGTATCATTTTATTCATGATTGCACAAATATTTGATCCACTTGGATTATTAAGGCGTTGCACTATTGTAGCTAAAATATTTCTTCAGAAACTTTGGCTAGAAAAATTTTCATGGGATGAGTCAGTTCCTGCAGATATTCATATAAGATGGCTTAGATTTCAAAATAAGCTTAAGTATTTTAATAATTTCGACATACCTAGACATGTTAAATGTCAATCTCCTATTTACATGCAACTTCATGTTTTCTCAGATTCCAGTGAAGGAGCGTATGGTGCATGTGCTGTTATTAGAAGTGTTGATGTATTAAGCACAGTATATGTACAACTTTTAAATGTAAAAACAAAGGTAGCTCCTTTAAAGGTAGTTACTTTACCAAGATTAGAACTATGTGGTGATTTAATAGCTGCACGACTTTCACATAAGGTTCAAACACCCTTTCGTTGATCATTTAATGACATTTTTTACTGGACTGACTCTACAATAGTTATTGGTTGGATTAATACTCTTTTAAATCTCTTGAAAACCTTGGTAGCTAACAGAGTTTCGGAAATTCAATTTAAGACAAATATTCAATATTGGCATCATGTTGGTATCAGAGATAATCCTGTTGATCTTCTATCTGGAGAAATAAATCCAAATTCGTTAATAACCTCATAACTTTGGTGGCATGGTCTTCAATGGTTATCTCTTCCTCAACACGATTGGCCTCTGTCATTATCAACTCCCTCGGATGTTCTACCTGATTTAAAACATACAATGCAATCTTATACTGCAATTTCAAATTCTCCTATTTTTCAAATTGAGAATTACTCAAGTCTAAATAAATTCTTCTACGAAATACAATAACAGAAAATTGACTTACCAATTTAGCAAAAATTTTAATTGAAAAGACACTCTTAAATGAACTTGTATGATCAGAGTAATTTTTTATGACATAAGAGATACTTTTGCAAGTTTAAAGGATAGGAGAATCGACCTTATGTACAAAAAATAAAAAAAGACGAACTTTTGTTTTGTTTTAGTTTCAACGCGACTTATAAGTCTCTCGTTGAGAGGAATGTTTTTAAAAAGAATTTTTATTACTATTGCTTGAATAAAAACCCAAAATAAATTATATTTAATATTTAATGGAAATGTTATCGTTACAAGCTATTATATCAGACTGACTTTATTTTATTAAAATGTTACTATGAGAAAAAGTTACAGTCAGCAATTCACACACTTCACATAGGTTCAGTAACACTGCCGGCAACCCGATACCGTTTTCCTGTAAAAGGTATATGGGGTCATCGATCATAACTCGCGTCACCTACATTCAAATCCACAAGCCGCCACTGCAAGATACACTGATAACATAAATATCTTTTAGCGAATAATACTTGAAAATCACTGCAAAACTAATACATTTTTGAATTTCTAAACCAAAAGAGATGTATTTCTCTAATTTTTGAGTTTAAGAAAAAATATATATACCCTAATGAGTAAAATGAATAGGTTAGGAAATAAGTTAAAATAGTCCACCTAGTTACTCTAATATTGGTACTCCTGTAGCACGACAGACCTTTCATTGCCACTCATAAGGTTATATTCTGAGCACAAATTTCACGTCCACGTCAATTATTGAACAATCCAGGTGTTAATTTTGCATCTTCGGGACGAAGAACAATTTTACAATATCCAACATGAGAAACTCTTAACCCACTAGACGCATGACATCATGTGAACAATCTAATAAAACTAATCAAAATATTGTTTAGAATGGATAAATTTATGTAGATACCTTTCCGATGTACACCGTATAAGAATATTCCAACTTAAAGTAAACCATCCTCTCCCTTCTTGTTCGAACAAGATGATGAAAAAGAAGAAGAATTCTAATAAATGCACTGTCATATTAAAACGAACACGCTGTATTCGCACATCAGCGTTCGTTCCTTTGGTTATTTCTCTTCACACGCTTCATCATAGCCGTGTTCAAATATGGGTGGGTCCTTTGTCAGACAGCTCAATAGTTGTGTGTGACGTGTCTGTGGCACTTATTCGAGAGTTCTTCAAATGTATTTGCTCAATTACTTGACCTTCGAGCTGGTCCTGTTTTCATTCGAATACAAGCGAATCTGCTTTTGTTCTTTTCTATAGGGTGATTTAAACGAAATCACTAAGTGTGAATCTCTAAAATTTGCTTTAGAAAATTATAAAATTTATCCCCAAATCTTCAAGGCAATAATAAACAATTAAAAAACCAAGGTCTAAATTCCCCGTGCTGGAATCGAACCATCTATAACTAACCTTACGCGCTTATACCTTTACTATTTGACTAACAAGTAAGAGAAGAAAAGAAACACATGGAAGTTATTTTCAAATATTTTCGTAAGTGCTTTCTTTAAGCCATATATAGTACACTATAAATATTAAAACAATTTTATTCAAATGGTTGGTAGAAACATAAAGTTGCAACCAGTAGCGGTTCGTGACCTAAATATTGGGGTTGTTATGGGTTAAAAATATTTTAATTACTCACCTTGGCCAATCTGTTTAGTACTAGTAAAGTATAGTAATATTTATTGGATATGTTTAGCTGGCCCATAACCTATAAAAAATATTTGTTATTTTTATACTATTGTTGATTTGTTATCTGTCAATAAATTAAATTGGCAACATAATTCTTCTTTTCTAACCCCTTTGGGGATCTAGCCAACCAAATAAACAGATCTAAACCCTATTCAGTTGCATCCAATTAGTAAAAGACCTCTCAGTGACTTACCAAATTGTCTTAGGGGTTTTGTTCCTAGATTTTTGAACACTTTTTCTGCTGTACTTCTGCAAAGCTAACATGATTGTAACATGTGCTATTGAAATAAATTAATTTTTTGGATTCTTTAGCTTGAAAGTACAAGGATCATTGTTGGTAACCCATATAGAATTGAGCGTGGGATCAATTAACACTTTGTTGTGGATCTAGGATAGTAACCGTTGAAAAAAATACTATTTCCTTAAGGTCAACCAACATCCTCAGGTGAGTCTAATTTATTTCTTCCTGCAGTAGCTCACCTACTCCTAAAATAATATTTTTATGTTTACATATATGTATTTTCTTTGCAGACCTTTTTATTTTTACTATTAGTACATGTGCTAATCACATGGTTGTGTACTTACCGCTTTGGAACTAGCCTTAGACACTGATCACCCCTATCTCAACGTGACTTACAGATCCTCAGGCAGTGGTCCCCAGGACGGGTTTGCCCCCTTACTATACGGCACTCCCAATCTTCCCAGTTGGTCACTACAAGAAGGTGATTTTGTGGTATTAGATATCCATCGAATAAATCTACCCTAGTAGAGATACTTTCCACTTAGGATGACAGTTCCTTGCCTGTTTCTCTAGGAACCTGGAGTTCCAGTAAGTAAGACAAACCCAATCTTTACTCCCAGTAATATATACCTCAGAGGGTAAGGGGAATTTTCTTATTTTCTGAGGTATATATAACTGATCGCAAAGTTTAATATTCTTTAACAATACTTTGATTTAAATCCTGATGGTTTAGACAAATTCTAATATTACCATTACGCTTTTCTGCTATCACGCAAGGATTTACCCATTCACTAGGTTCTTTGTTAATTTTTAAAATATTACTTTTTTCAAGTCTGTCCAATTCACTTTTTAATTTATTTCGCACTTTAATTGGGACTCTATGTGGAGGCTTTGTGGTTGGCTTAACATTCTCTTTTATTTTAATTTTATATTCATATGAAAAACAACCAGTCCCTGAAAAAACATAAAATTCTTCAATAACCTCATTTTTCAACTTTTCTGATACAACATTATAGTTTCTAACTACTAAACCTAACTTCTGTATTGTTTCTACACCTATGATACGCTTAGCCTGATTTTTAGAACTACAAATATTTCTTTATACATTTTATCTTTTAGTTTAACCTCTAAATTAACTTTTCCTAGTGTTTCTATCTTAAAACCTCCATAAGCTTTTATAAATTTTGAACAACTTGTTATTATTACAATCTTTTAATTTTTCTAAAATTTTCAATGAGATTATATTTACGTCTGACCCAGAATCTAGCTTAAAAATATTTCGTATCTGTTCAACAATTAACTCTTCTTGCCAACTATTTTTATCATTTATTGAATAACAAAAATATTCCTGATCTTCTTCTTCCTCCTCAATTCTATTAACTTCTATCTCGTTTACTTGAAACTTACATACTGCTGAGAAATGATTGTACTTTTTACATTTTGAACACTGCTTTCCTGTAGCTGGGCAGTTATTATACCTATGTAAACCATGACATCGTTGACACCTTCCTTTTCTGGCATTTTGATAATTACTTCTGCTGTTTTCTCCCTGGTTTCCTCTTTGTCTAAGATGAATCTCTCTCGAACATTTTTTACTTCTACTTTAACTTGTCTCTTTACAATTTCTTTTATTTTATCGACAACATTTCTATGTATATCTTTTGTATGTCTTCTTGTTATTTCGGCTACTCTAAATACTTCTATTGCTTCTTTTAACTGTACATCTCCTTGTCTTATTAGCTTATCTTGTGTATCTTTGTCAGATGCATGCAACACTATTTTATCTCTCAGGATTTCATCTGGGCTTGAAAATTCTGCATCCCTTTTTTTACATCTAATACAAATGAATCAAATGGCTCATATTTTTTTGCATTCTCTCATAAAATAGAAACCTGTCATGCAAAATATTCTTTTTTGGTTACAATGGGCATCGAAAGCCTCCAAAACTTTTTGTATATTTTTCTCTTCATCATTTTCGAACTTAAACTTATTATAGACATCTACAGTTCATCAAATTTCTAGAGGTGTTCGACGCCCAGACAGAGAACGCGCTACGTGTGACTAAGATAGCTATTGTACAGTCTGCTAAACAAGTTATTTTAAATAGTTTTTAATATTTTTAGGTAATTAAATTTTAAAAGTGTGGAATAGTTTAGGGATTAAATTGGTCTGATTGGACTTTCTTAGAACGTTTTTAAAAGCAGCTAAAGATAGTATGTAGAATTGAAAATAATTATTATGCCATAAAAGGTGTTTTGGAATTCCTTCAACCTTTTGAAATTGAGTCAGAAAATATAAATTTTATAGGATAGCGGAAAAAACCTATAATTTTTTTGTAGGCCTTTGTAAATCGTGGAAATAGTTTATATTTTATTTCTACCTTATTAAGGAAAATGGTACCTATTATTAATAACGGTTGTTTCTGAAACATTACTAAAATTTTCGAAATTTTGTTTTTCTACAAAATAATAAACTATACTATTTAGAAAAAAAAATATTTCTCTTATAATTTTATAAAAAATAACAGGGGAATATTTACATTTTTTGATCTATTAAACAAAACGATAAATTATCTCGACGAATGACACCATGTTCTAGTACGGAAGCTAGCTTTACATTTTTGTTGGTGGTTTCATGGGTTTCATATCAATTTTTTGTAATTGTAGTTTACACGTACATATACCTCTTAACACTTGTTTGCTTTATTAAAAAAAAAAGTGTGTTGTGATTTACGTCGAAATAAGTCAAAAACAACTTGAAACCCCATATAAAATCAAAAAGGAGAAACGGAAAAAAATTGAGCCTGTAAATGAACACAACTCAGAAACAAAAATAGCTATCTAATAATAAAAAAATAAAATTTGATTCTTGTGCAGCTTCATCTATATCATTAACTGTTTTTGGTTTTTTAATGGTTTTTCTTGGTGATGAAAATTCCGATATCTCACGGTTATCGATTCTTTTTTTCTCTCCAGAAATGCGGACGACAGTGTTTTTAGATACTCCTGTGGCTGCAGCAACACGATCATTTACATTTTTAAATGGTATTGAAGGTGAATTAAAGTTTCCTTCTCTTCTCATAAACTCTATAACATTGGCTATTATTTCGCGAGATTGACTGTTAATCACGCGACCTCTTAATTTGCTATTAAACTCCATACTTAGGTTCTATTAAACTGTAATGAGCAAAAAACACAAACGAAAATAAAAGAAATGTTTTAGCGAAATTTACATCTGACATTTACGTCTGAATGAAATAGTGAAATACTTGATGCGCAGAGTGTACTTTCATTGCGTAAATCCGTCGGGATGCCTGTCAGTAGTGCTTTCTCTGTCTAGCCGTCGAAAGCCTCTAGAAATTTGATGAACTGTACTGATTCGGACCCTATTATGTTTAAAAGAATTGCTACCTGCCTTTGTCCAGGTTATTTTTTTAAACCTGATGCCATCATGTATATACAGTGTGTTTCCGAACTTGGCGTCCAAATTTATAGGGGTGGTAGTTCGCATAATTTGAAACCGATTCGCAGATTTCATTTTTCCAAAATATTTAAAATAAAAATAATTAAAAATTAATTAAAAATTATAAACAGGTACGGTCTTGCACAGCGATGGGATGCCTAGACCCGCGCGCGCTACTTTTAGAATCGACAAAATTGCAAATCGCATCTGTTTTGAGGACTATTGCGCTACGCGCTCAGGGTAGGACCTGCTATTTGATTTGTTTTATAATTGCTCTATTTTGTTTATTATAATTTTTTTAGAAAAATGAAATCTGCTAATCGCTCTCAAATTATGCAAACTACCACCCCTAAAATTTGGACGCCACGTTCGGAAACACCCTGTATTAAATTGCTGCTTAAATTTTGTCCATTTTCACAAACATTTCCCGTAAGAGACAATGGAGCTGATAATACCAGATTTGGAATTGCATTTATAATGGGTGACGGCGGCGGCGGCGGTGGTATCATTTTAATGAATTTTGCGGTACTTTTTACACGTGCCATATTGTTTTATGTACATGGTGTAACAACTATAAACAATATTAACAAGTAAATTTAAATATGAATCAGTATGTAACGTAGGGCTCCCAAGCAATCTATGAGTAAATAGGGTTATAAGGGGCTTGACATTTTCTACTTTTTTAATTATACCTTCAATGTATATCAGTCTGCGTACGCCTTTGACTCAATAACGTATCCTCTGGGACGCCTATAACGTTATTAATAGCAATACGTTCATTTCATGTTCCAACCGACGATTTTATAACAAACGGGCATTGTATCATCAATCATTGAATTATTCCATGTCATTTCGGAGGATGCGCCTGCCAATTTCTGCATGACAGATCAAATAAATTACCGTACTATCATGTGAATTAGTTTAAGGGAACAACGTGAGCACGATCACGATCATATAATCGAAGAGGTGCTTTGGCCACAGCTATGTGAGAAACGGCTCATTTTCTTTGGCGCTAAAAGTTAGCTGATAATCCACTACTACAGTCTTAATTTTCTTCCGAACTTCGTGATTTGAAATATACTAATCGAGGGCTACAAGGCGGTGAATACTTTTATGTATTTTTTAACTAGTTAAGACGAGATAGACCAATGTCAAACGAGGAACTTCTAGTATAAGGAAAAAAACGAATAAAGTAATCCAAAATTAAAAAATGAGTTAAAGAGTGAACAAAATAATTAAAGATAAAGTTATATTGATATAAAATATGCAACTTTAAAATTATTATCTCAATAATACAGTATATTACATAAAAATTTCTAATAGACAATAAAATTTGTAATTTACTTAACTTAAAATTTGGATTCATTTACTTCATTCTAACTATAAACAATTTTTTTCATATCTGCCTTATTTGAACCTGTTACAGTCTCTATTTTTCCCGTTATCAAGGATATTCGAAAAAATAAGTCAAACTCCGAAACTTTTATGAGATACCATGTCCGTCATTGCCGAACCGTCCATTCTAGAATATACTGGGCTCGTCGAAGAAACAGCTGCCTCCAAAAGCAGGCTATTTTAAGTTGAAAGACGTCTAGGATATTCAAGACCAAGTCTGGAGCACCATATATGTAAATAATTGCATGAAACCCAATCTTGGGTATGCCTTTGATTGGGATTAAGGCAGGATACTACAAGATTGTTCTATATATTTAGGAAATTGTTTCTAAAATGCATAAGCAACAAATTATGAAAAAAATATTTATGTTGTTTAAAAGGTTTTTATTTTGAGTAAGACGAAAGAGCGTAGAAGTTTAAACATAAATGTTTTCCAAAGTAGAAAATGTATTCCTTTTGCAATAAATAACATAAAGAAGAAGTTGTATTATTGGTATTGCATAGTTTATGTAAAATATTGATTGCCACACAGTGACATCAGTGAAAAAGGTAATCTTTTAAGCCAATTAGAGGCAGATACTACATTTGGATCTAGATATAGTATATTCATAGTATTAGAATCTGAGTATATTGAGAATAACATCAGTGAATGAAAGGCAGTTATTGGAGAGGTCCCTTGTATGTAATTGCTGCACAAGTTAGCATTTTCTTTAGTGTTTATTAAGTGAATGAAAGGGAGTTATTAGAGTGGTCCCCAGTAAGCAATATTTTTTGTTTTTTGGATAGTAGCAGCCAAGCAACCCATAAGAAAATAAGAAGTAACTTAAAAATAACCTAATTGTTAACTGTCACTTTGAAATGTTTAAATCCGTTACTGTAAAATAGAATCCATGCGGCCTAATTAAGATCCTAATTGTAGGTGTGCTTAAAGTACGACTTAAAATCAATAGACAGACTAAGTTTTGCCGTTCAGGGGAGTTCTAATAGATATATCAGATAGCAGACAAGCACTACTCACCCTGAACAGACCACCTATCTTCTTAGGACGATGTACAATGGGCCTAATGAGACCTAAGTGCCGTGGGATAACCCACACTCCACACGTTACAGATTCAGATAGATATATCATTTTGTTCAAATAAATATTGTCAATGAAAATTAGTGCATAAGTAAAATAAAAATAAATTAGTGTTGCATTTAGTACAAATGAATTCAATTATAAAATAAATTAGTGTTTTAGTAGACATTAATTAAACGACAAACTGTTTGAGTAAATAAATGTTATATTGGTGTCAGAAGTAGGATATTTAAAATACAGAATGAGAAAAATGGCTAAAAAAACTGAGTGATTTAAAAGTGACGAAGTTGTATTAGAAACTAGAAGATCGTTTACAGAGAACGAGAGAAAGTAAGGCAGAATGACTTATATAGGCAACAATATGTAAAGGTTTGGATTTGGAAACGTTTTTATTTTCGGATATGCTTCTTTAGTTATAATTTCTTCCTTGAAAAATAAAGTTTCTTTTGATATTTCTTCTTTGGAAAAAAAAACTCTCATGTGAAATGTTTTCTATAAAAAAATGGTATTTTTTCTGATATCTCTTCTTTGGAAAATAAAATTTATTCTGGTATTCCTTTTATATAGAATTAGATGTCTTGCGTCGATAAGAAGATAAAAGAGGTGAAAAAGATCTAGATGAAATAGAGAAAATAGACAGGAACGTTGTGGAAAACAGAGAAGAAGCCAAGAACGATGAAATAAAGTGCTATAAGGTGGCGTTAAAGCCGCAATTAGAAAAAGATTTAAAATCTATCTTATATCAACTAATTACCAAAACATTGACTAATTACCTTAAACATTTCCAAAAAAATTGCAAACAGAAACAAGACAAGACCCTTTAAGAATACGAAGTGGACATTACCAGGTTGGTACGATTTCCTACCCTTTAGCTCCAGAAAATATGATGCAATTTTTGGCTGTAAAAATATTTGTTGATGGATTCCATGACCATAAAATGCAAAGAACACTTTGTTTAGCACGTAGGCTTCTGATGAATACAATAAGTATTGTGAAAGAACAAGAAAAAAATAAATATATGATACATAATTCAACAAAAATACATAAAATACTTATCTAACCACCCAGGGGCCCTGCTCCAGGGGGAGGCTATGGGGGACATGTCTCCCCCCCCACGATGAAAATTCTTACGATTGATGATCCTTTTATTTAAAAAAATATGCTAAAGAGGGGATTCCTAAAGGAAATGCCTTATTACATTGCTCCCTCGATTGATTGGGGTGAAATTGTATAATAGCTAGCTCTGAAGAGGTGGGACATAGAAAATAAATCAGGTAACTCTATTTACTGATGTTTTTACTTAATTGCTCAAATAATGGTTGTTTTACGTTACAGGAATAGAGCGAGTTTATGTACAAAGTGTTCCCAAAATTGCTGACAATCTGTTATTTTATAAAGAACAGAAATTAACACTGTATATGTACAATTTATCTACATTCTACAAGGGTCCCTATTTACAGGATTCTTAATCCTCAGGCCCAAGTAATACTACTTGTTTACAACGAGTAGGTGAGCAAGTATTCTTTTATTTTAATTCTATTAAATTATTAGGTAGTTCTTTAAAAAAATATCTTGACATGTACATGTACATATAGAAAATCTATATATGTATGATTTAACCCTTAAATCGTTTCCGTTTTAGGGTGTGTGTAGTCTCCCAAACGATAGTTACATGCAGCGAATAGGTAAAAAAATGGAGAGATCTTACTTGTGTTCGATGGGGGTGACAGACAGCACTGTAACATTCGCAAGTTCAAGAGTAGCCAATAAGCGGAAATAATAAACTCAGGAGTACCCTATCTAGCAGATAAAAGCAGTCGAAGGTGATAGTATGATAATGGTAGTACAGAATAGTATCGTAACTATAACTAATAAGCCTAAAAGCATAAATAAAGCCAGATAGAGGTGCATGCAATTTAAATTATGTCTGAGTGACTTACCGAGTAAGGTAGGGCCTTTTCTTTTTAAGAACCGCAAATCCACAATGCGAGCAATACAAATCTTGGAACTCCCTTTTAGGGGTGGTAAAAAATCCGAAAATATTCGTTTAAGACAGACAACATGGCCCAAAAACCAACCTCAAAAAGGAAATGACAGAGAAGTCAGAGAGAGAGATAAAACCTCAAACACCAAGAAAAAACATGTACCTAAAAAATTTCTGTTAAGAAAAAAAGAATATTGGAGACAAGAAATTCAAACATATTCACCGAGTTTCTTATATAATAGTCGTGTCACTGTTTTAAGCCTAAAGAATACTATTTTATAGTTGCGGTTGATATGGAAGCTAACAAGACTTCAATTATTGCATCTGGCAACCCTTTTCGGCTGAAAGCCTCCAAGACAATTGACCTGCCATCAACGTTAGAGACCTCCACATGGGATGAGAGATTCTATTGACCCAGAAAGTAATAAGGTTTTACTTTAAGTCTGGGAAGGCCACCGCGGCACCACTATAATTCCCTCTGCCCCATCAGATATGATCTTCTGCAAAACTTTTAATATCATCACAAAAGGAGGGAATGCATAAAAATACCACCCTGACCAAGAAATTGTGAAGGCATCAGTCGCCACTGCTTCGGGGTTTGTTTTCCAGGATACAAATTTGTGACATTTAGAATTTATTTTGGTGGCAAACACGTCAATGTCTAGGACACCAACTTTTTTAGTTATTACCATCATTGCCCTGGAAGACAATTCAAATTCTGTTTCACTGGTAAATTTCCTTGATTCATCGTCAGCTATATTCTCTTTTGAGGCTACATAAGATGCAAAAATTCGTATTTTTCTTTCGCCGCACCACTGCCATAACTCTCTTGTTATATTGTTGAGATTTTTAAATTTGGTACCTTCCATTCTATTGATGTATGATATTGCAGTGGTGTTGTCAATTCGCATCAAAATTTCAAAATTTATTAAATACTGTGCAAAGAATTTCAACCCAAAAAACGCCGCTCTGAATTCCAATTCATTTATATGGAGAAGTTTCTCTTCAGGGCCCCAAACCCCTTGGTGTGTCTCACTGCCACAGACTGCCCCCCATCCTATTTGAGAAGCATCTGTAAATATCTCCTTAATGAAATTGTTACAGGGGATTATATTAATGGCTTTACCAACCTGTTCTCTGACCAGATTTTGAATTTTTGGAGACTGATTATGCCTTGATTTATTATTAAAGGGTGATTTGTATCCATTTAACCATGTAAGGATTACCTTATCTTCACAAATTTTTTCCTATTTGGGGTATGAACCTGGCCAACTGACCGGCTTCAGAACTTACTTAAGAAGTTAATATCTCATCATTCTTGTTGATCCCCTCTTGGACCTGTCCCTCGGCTTTTGAGATACTGTGTGATGATGTCCGGATTTGCCTACGTATTTCAGTGGAGTGTTTCTTGTATATCTGTATGGAGTGTAGCCGCCAACACTTGGAAGACGTTTGGACGGCTGTTTGAAGTTTAAATGCTTCTTATGTTTAGAAGTTTTTAGTTCGTCTCCAGATTTCTTCAAAGCCTTTGATTTCTTAACCCTGTCAGTCAAATTTGCTTCGAATAGAAAACCATCTGTAGCTTTAATTCCCGCCATATCTTTTACTTCCTTGTCTAAATTTAGACTGATTAGGCTCTGTCTAATTAAAGTCTGATCCAAAAAGAGATCAGCTAACTGCATCATTAATCTTTTCTTTGTTCTGGCATCTATAGCTGCATTTATTTCTTAATTAACTTTTGGAGAGCAGAGACTTACGAAATTTTGGGGATGTTGGTACTTTTTTAGTAATTCCTCTCTATCATCACTATTAAGTCCCTTTTTTATTATTTGTTTCCACCTGCTCACTAAATCTTTATAAATGTCTTTAGACACATCACTAACAGTTGCTTGCTTGGGCTTTAGTACTTTAAGTATTTCCCCACTGAGAGAAGGAACTTCTACAAATTCAATTCCCAAGGGATCGGTTGGTTCTGAGTTTTGTTCTAAAATAATACACACATTTTAATATTTATGTCGCATAACACATATATTTATTATTCTGTAACAAAAAACATCTAGTTTATTTGTTTTTAGGAACATTTTCCTATAAAAATTATACATTTACTGGAATCAAGCCCTTATGATCTCAGTAACGGGTCTGCATAACCCTTTGGTCATTGAATACATCTGGTTTCTTGGTTTGTAGGAACATTTTCCTTTACAAATACATATTTACTGGATTCAAGCTCATATGAGCTTACAGTTCATCAAATTTCTAGAGGCTTTCGACGGCTAGACAGAGAAAGCACTACTGACAGGCATCCCGACGGATTTACGCAATGAAAGTACACTCTGCGCATCAAGTATTTCACTATTTCATTCAGACGTAAATGTCAGATGTAAATTTTGCTAAAACATTTCTTTTATTTTCATTTGTGTTTTTTGCTCATTACAGTTTAATAGAACCTAAGTATGGAGTTTAATAGCAAATTAAGAGGCCGCGTGATTAACAGTCAATCTCGCAAAATAATAGCCAATGTTATAGAGTTTATGAGAAGAGAAGGAAACTTTAATTCACCTTCAATACCATTTAAAAATGTAAATGATCGTGTTGCTGCAGCCACAGGAGTATCTAAAAACACTGTCGTCCGCATTTCTGGAGAGAAAAAAAGAATCGATAACCGTGAGATATCGGAATTTTCATCACCAAGAAAAACCATTAAAAAACCAAAAACAGTTAATGATATAGATGAAGCTGCACAAGAATCAAATTTTATTTTTTTATTATTAGATAGCTATTTTTGTTTCTGAGTTGTGTTCAGTTACAGGCTCAATTTTTTTCCGTTTCTCCTTTTTGATTTTATATGGGGTTTCAAGTTGTTTTTGACTTATTTCGACGTAAATCACAACAACACACTTTTTTAATAAAGCAAACAAGTGTTAAGAGCTATATGTACGTGTAAACTACAATTACAAAAAATTGATATGAAACCCATGAAACCACCAACAAAAATGTAAAGCTAGCTTCCGTACTAGAACATGGTGTCATTCGTCGAGATAATTTATCGTTTTGTTTAATAGATCAAGAAATGTAAATATTCCCCTGTTATTTTTTATAAAATTATAAGAGAAATAAATTTTTTTCTAAATAGTATAGTTTATTATTTTGTAGAAAAACAAAATTTAGAAAATTTTAGTAATGTTTCAGAAACAACCGTTATTAATAATAGGTACCATTTTCCTTAATAAGGTAGAAATAAAATATAAACTATTCCCACGATTTACAAAGGCCTACAAAAAAATTATAGGTATTTTCCGCTATCCTATAAAATTTATATTTTCTGACTCAATTTCAAAAGGTTGAAGGAATTCCAAAATACCTTTTATGGCATAATAATTATTTTTAATTCTACATACTATCTTTAGTTGCTTTTAAAAACGTTCTAAGAAAGTCCAATCAGACCAATTTAATCCCTAAACTATTCCACACTTTTAAAATTTAATTACCTAAAAATATTAAAAACTATTTAAAATAACTTGTTTAGCAGACTGTACAATAGCTATCTTAGTCACACGTAGCGCGTTCTCTGTCTGGGCGTCGAACACCTCTAGAAATTTGATGAACTGTAGAGATGGGTCAACATAGACCCTTAGGCCGTGCCCTTATAAGCATAGTTTTAATAAGTATTGTTTCTATGAACCCCTAGGCCTTAAGTCATATATATGATTGCATACAAATTATTAGCCTCGTTTCTGATCTTAAACAAACATCGTTATTATAAACCTATCGTTTTCCTTCTTTGATTCATTATAAGCGTCCTCTTCCGAGGACCTTCCATCTTCTGACGATGACACATGTCGGCGCTTTTTACCGCCATGATCATGGCGTTGTTTGTTCAATTTTCGTTTGAGCAATTTATTTTTGAGTTTTAACAACTTAAGCTCATTGGATGAGCTTGAGGAGTCTTCGGAAGAACTTGAGGTTTTTTTTTTCCTAAATTTCTTATTATTTATCCAATTTTTTCGGGCAGAATGCAAAAAACAACGAAGTAGCTTCACACGAAAACGAAGACTGACATTACAGGCTAGAGTTGGGAGCGGCGTAGGAGGAGTAGAGAGGGCAGAGTTGGTACAGTTATAAAAGGCACTTTTTAGAGTGTTAACTTTTTAAAATACTTGGTAGCTGAGCGGGAAAAGGGGGGTACTACCTATGATCATTGAGAACAAGGCGTGGAATATAATTAACAAACTCAAATGAGCACAACGAATGACAACACGTTGATGTTCTTTTTTCAATCGTACACGTATGTAATCTTTTGTTAATAAATATTTTTTGTGGGTATAATTTTGAGTTACTGTCTTACTAATTTTAATTGGATCTATTAGTTATTTATTTGCTGTTTTGAATCACCAGTCAAATTCGCGTTTAATATCAATGAACATTTTACATTTCGTTCATATCAATGTAATGAAATAGATCAAAGTTGAATAAAAAAATCGAACTTTCTAACCCATTTGGTATCAGTGAAAGAAGATTGTTTAATTTTACGATTACAGCGATGACAGTGTGGGGCATAAATAGTCGTTTACGCATAAAATTTACCATACAAGTCCTTCCCTGATGGCTGTTATCAAGATCGTCATTTAACCAATAATTAAGTAAGTGCAACTGCTAGGAAGGCGGTTGCGTATATATAGGCACTCGTACGGATACAGCGCTAACTAACAAGCATAATAAATATTAGACCTTATTAAATTTTATATTAGTAAATTATCAAGATTTAATGACGTCGAAGCGAATGAACGAATGAGGTATAGGAAGATTCGGTTTTATGTTTATATACAAAGTTACAAGTTAGGAACTTTTGATGTGTACTTTTCGCGGAATTTTTTTAACCTATTGCATAGTTGTGATTAGACATACTGTTTCTTTTTTCTTAATTAAATATCAGTATTATTAAGGTAATTGTGTTTTTGTAATTTGATAGCTGTTTGTTATAACAAATATACAGAATAGAACATTAAAGAATGATTACTTTTGTAAGATGCTTTTTTACCTTAGAGAAAGTAATACTAACTCTTGACTCTTGACGAACTAACATCGGATATTCCTCGGGCGCCAGTTTTATTTAGGAGGTTTGCTTCACAACCATTTGATGCAGCTTTCGAAGGTACTCAGGCAGCTTCAATGAAGAAAACGGAAAAATTCCAGGGATCAAAGTTAGTAACAAACTATTTTTTAATGAGAGTATCCATACCAGGCTTTAAATCGAATTGATACGATGTAAAATTTTCGTGAGCTAAAATGGGGTTAATTCGGGTGTTGACGGTTCAAGAAACAAAATATAAGCCAATCAGGTAAAATGTATACATATATTGCTTACAAATTATATTTATAATTTTCCTTTTCTTCAAAGCCTACCCCTTTGTAACTCTGATGACAGTAAATAAACGAAAATGTTAGATCAGTAAAAGTAGGGAGAAATAACACGGTATCCGTAAATCAATTCAAATAACTCAATAATTCATTAGCAAATATACCAGGGGAAAGAATTTAGTAATTAATATTGTTAGGACAATACAAAATTCCAAACCTATGGCTAATACAATTAATTATTTGACAACATGTAAGGTCCCAGATATAATCGATGGCCGAAAATGCTGTATACAGGGTGTTATTGAAATACACGTACATATTAAAACTGGGTATTGCGCAGATCCCCACTGAATGTAGAAAAATATTATTTTTTAAAAATACCCCTTATTAAGGGAGTTATTAATTTTTGAAAATTATTTCTAAAACAAACGTACTTCACTGATATGTTGAGGATGACCTATATAAATTAGGTTTATTTACCTATTTTAAACATCAACAGTAATTAATATCCAAGTTTTTGTCAGATGATAAGAAAACTAGTCTTGTAAGAAATAACCATGTTGCCAAGATTTTCGAATTAATTTCTATTTCCGAAGACTGGTTTTTACTACCCTCGTTATCAAAAAACTAGAATATTTGATAAATGATTGTTTTTAAACTATACATTTTTGAAACTATAGATTATTAAAATTTTAGTTGATTTACGAATCTGGCTAACACGAGCGCGTCATTTTCAAGTTGGTAAAAAGTGTTGTTACGATTACTTTTAAATATTTTTTTACGATGCCACTATTTACGAATATTGAACTAACGGATATAGTGCTGGTTTATGGGGCAGCTGGAGAAAATTCTCGGCAAGCACAAATCCTGTATCGCGAACGGTTTTCAAATCGGAGAATTCCGGACTGTCGTACGTTTATTTCAACTGTTCAGCATCTAAGAGACCATGGAAAATTTGAGAGTGTCCATGCAGATCGAGGGAGAACAAGAACACAAAGAACATTGGCGGCCGAAGAAGAAATATTGGAAGCTGTTGAAAACCGGCCTCAATTAAGTTGTAGAAGACTAGGTCTTGAAATTGGAGTGTCCTCATTTGTTGTGTGGCGGACACTTAAAGAAAGGTTTACATCCTTATCACATCCAAAAAGTCCAGGCCTTATATCCAGGTGATGAAGAAAAGAGAGTGGAGTTTTGTGAATGGATGATTCAAAAATGTGTTGATATTCCTGATTTTCTAAAAATATTATTGTATACTGACGAGGCTTCATTCACTCGTGATGGCGTGTTCAATATGCACAATACGCATATTTGGAGTGATGAAAATCCTCACGCCAATAGGGAAACTGGGCATCAAAGAAAATTTTCAATAAATGTTTGGGCTGGCATAATAGATCAGTATTTAATCGGGCCTTATGTTCTCCCGAACAGATTAAATGGGCCAGGATATCTCCACTTTTTAGAAGATATTTTGCCAGTACTCCTAGAAGAGATACCGTTACAATTAAGGCAACGGATGTGGTACCTACTAGATGGCGCTCCTCCTCACTTTGATTTAAACGTACGGCAGTTTTTAAACATTAGATTTCCTCAAAAGTGGATAGGCAGAAATGGACCTACTAAGTGGCCTCCGAGATCTCCGGACTTAAATCCATGCGATTTCTTTTTGTGGGGTCACATAAAACAACTGGTTTATAATGAACCTATTAATAGTGTTGAACAATTAACCAATAAAGTTAATGCGGTAGCCGAGGAACTACGACAAAATCCAAGACTAATTTCTAATGTTCAAAGTTCTTTGGAAAGACGATTGCAAGTGTGTGTAAATAATAATGGACGGCATTTTGAACAATTACTGTAATAAACTTTATTTTGAATTAATTGGTTTTGCTACGGCAACAGTGCAATTTCTATGGGTAAGTTCAATTTCGATTTATTTTACTTCTTTAAATATGGAAACTAGTAGGTCGGAAAAGGGGACTCTTCCCCAATATTTAAATTTTAGAATTTGAAGTTAAAATTGGTGCCAATCGTTTTTGGTCATTACATACTATTCCCCATTTTAATATGTACGTGTATTTCAATAACACCCTGTATAAACCCTAAATATGAGTTGTCTCGTACAAACTTAATACAGATATAAAGAAATTAACGAAAAACCCGTTTATTACTGGTGACTAGCTGATGTAATTGAACAGTCTCGTCACACTAGTATTTTAATTCATTATCAACATCTAAAGAAAATAATTATTTCAGTAAAATAAACAAATAAATCCCACTGAATGATTACCCAAATGAATTGTGGACAAAACAGAATAACATCCTGTATATCAAAGTTTAATTTAATTTTTAAATTTTTAACTACTATACCTTGACCGTACATCTACTTGTACTATCCAAACTAACGCAAACACTACCAAAAGAATTCTTGCCAAATATGGACAATAATAAATCGTAAAATAGGCTCATAGCTGATCCAATCTGTAACAAACCTGATCCGATTGATATACTTTTAGGAGCAGAAGAATATGCCAAAATCATTCTTCCTGGTCTCCACAAAACTCAAGATGGTGCGATAGCACAAAAAACAGAACTAGGATGGATTATGTCAGGTCTCGTCCAAAACGCTAAGTTAAACACCATAAAGGTAATAAGTATGGTTATGCGTACTGAAGAAGATAAACAGCTAAAATTTTTCGAACTGGAAGAAGTCAATCCACCCAAATATGTAAACCAACATGACTAACTATGTGAACAGTTCTATCAAGGCGCTACCAAAAGAACCGAAAATGGAACCTTCACAGGAAGAATTCCCTTTTCAAACTAAGAGCCAACTCTGTAACAACCGGGACTTTAAAAGGACCACTGTTCGTCACCAAATGTAACAACCGGGAAGCCTAAAGACCACCACTTGTCACTAATGTAACAACCAACTAGCCTAAAGACCATTTGTAACTACTGATGGTCTTTGTTAATATACTATTAAGGGATTAGGGCAGCGCCGTCACCAGCCAAAGGGTCCTGGAGTCCAGAAGGAACATGCATTCACCAGTGGCCAATAAAAAATAATAAAAAAATTAAATTAAAAGAATAAAAATTATCCCTTAATAGCATAGTCAAGCGGTTCTTGGCAACTAGTTTTAGACTAAGGGAATAGAAACGCCAAGACTTCTCAAATGCTTGAAATATTTTTCTGGTTTGGAAAGGGGGAGGAGATTAATAATAAGTTATTAAAACATTAACAAATGTATATTTACAATAAGTACAAAATTTAAGAAAGAATGAATAAAATTACATTTACGAGAATAAAGCACTACAACTTTAATTAAAGATTTTACGTTAACTAGATAAACATTTTATTGAATTATAAGTTTGGACTTATTAATAATTATAAATAGCACTGGAAAACTTTAACTACATAATAATATAAAAATATGTATCAGATAAATATGATAATTCTGGACGAAAATGTAAAATTAGCATTTATATGTAAAACAATTAATTACTATCAAGCAAAATACTTTAAAAATAAGTTAAAGATATTATTATTTACCCATAATTTACAAATCGTACACAAAACTTTACTCTACACATCACATTGTTTTGGGACGAGTCCCAAAAAAAACGATAGTTTTCGCCCTAGGAGAAAGGTCTGGACCTTAGTCCGCACTCAATTGGGAGACTTTCTTTCTGTCTCCTTTCTATATAAACCAAAATTTATGTGATGGTTGCATATTTAAAAATGTCACGCTCAATGTAGCCATTGACTAGACTATTAACCTGATTGTTAGTTTTATTTTCATACGCGTCCTTCTTTTTAATTTTTAATTTAAAACATTAAAATACTTATTTAGAATTTTTCGTAAATTCTTTATATTTTTCAAATATTAATATTGCCAATTATTACAACTCTATGCAACCTCAAGACGAGAGCTGTGGCACGATTAATCCAATTAGAATACAAACACGCTCGAAACAAAAATCTAGATACTGATCACAAACAGTTTCTTTAGAGAATATGCAAACATGGGACATATGACTCAAGTAACATTCGATAACCTAAATCTTGTAAAGTACTACATTCCCCACCAAGCAGTTATCAAGGAGTCAAGTACAACCACTAAACTCATAGTGATATTTGATGCATCATCCAAAATTTACTTAAATACCAGCTTAAATGATCAAATGTATGTAGGTCCAAAACTGCACCAAGAATTCTCAGAAATTGGGAGAACATGGAGATACATCCTGACAACAGGGCTTATCAACGCATTGTGTGGCGATGAAATAGTTCAGACAAAATTAAAGAATATCAGCTTAATACAGTTGTATGAAACCAAAGCAGCACCATATCTAGCCATAAGAACAATACAACAAACAGCCAACTGTAAAGAATATCGTTTTCTTGAGGCTTTCAAAAATCATCCTAAATGATTTTTATGTTGATGACTTCCAAGCTGGAGCAAGTAACAGACACGAAGCAGTACAACAGAAAGATTTAATAGCAATACTTAAATCTGGGGATTTAACATTAAGAAAGTGGTCAAGAAACTGCTTAGAGATCCTTAAGACACTTCTAGAAAATTTCAAAGACAATATAACACAATCTGAAGAATTGCAACAAGACTACCAATCCTTAATGAATAGTTAATTTGTACATAAATACAGCAAACTGTTTTAACTCTTAACCCGTTTATAAATGTAAGAATTATAAGAGTTGGAGGTAAACGAACATTTTCAACAATCGTACACCTCGCCATTCTCATCATTAAAGATACTCACCAATGAACACTACATAGAGGAAACCAAGCAAAGGCAAATATATGGGATTGTTAATTGCAAGAAAACCAGCAAATCTATCATTTATAAATGCACCACATGTTAACGATATAAGGCACAGGCTTCACACCAATGGATGGGGGAGCTACCTTATTCCAGAGTATCACCAAACCCGCCATTTAAATACAGGAGTAGACTACGCAGGTCCAATTCAGCTGCGAGTCTCTAAAGAAAGAGAACATAAATCCTATAAGGGGTACATTACCGTTTTCGTTTGTCTATCTACCAAGGCAGTCCATTTAGAGATTGTCAGTGATATGTCTACCGACACATTTCTCGCAGCGTTTAAAAGATTTATAGCCAGGAGAGGTTCCTGCTCCAACATGCATAGTGATAATGGTACATTTGTCGAAGCCTGTAACCATTTACAAAGGAAAATTACCAATATGGTCAAACAATCAGAAATACAAACCATGTTGACGACCACAGAGATTCAGTGGCACTTTATCCCTCCAGCATCTCTACACTTTGGAGACTTATGGAAAGCAGAAAGTTCATAAAATACCATCTAAAGAGGACAATTGGAGAAGCTTAGTTCCCCTGCGAAGAACTAAATACATTGACCCATCAAATAGAGGCTTCTCTTAATTCAAGGTCGTTATGTCCCCTGAGTGAAAATATAAATGTCACGACTACGTTAACTCCAGGTCATTTTCTGATTGGAGGGGAATTAATTGCACCACCGAATCCAATTGACAGCAATATCAACACTAATCTATCACAATAGAATTTCCGTAAAATGACTGTGTTTAAAATTACTGATGACTTAAAAGATATACGATGTGAAGAAGAGGCACATCAAACAAAAATTAAAGAAACAACTTGGAAAAAGTCTGATTAAAAATAGGGAGTTAAAATGGATTGAAATTTTAAAAAAATCCTTAATGAAAATGTGTAATAATATGTGTTGTAATGGGATTGATCCTTTAAAATACACATTTTAGTTCACTTATTTTTTTACCAATAAAGAGTATTTAAAAAATATATTATTTATTTAACAAGTGTGACAAATTGTAAAAATAATTAAATTTCCAAATAAAAACTGAAAAATGGCAGGCAAAGATTTATATAATAATATTTTTTACACAAAAGTCAATGTCAAGCGTTCTACATGTCCTGATATATATTTATAAATAATTTCAAAATATGAAGAAAAGTCAGTTGACTAACTAATAATATTTATATATGGTTTTTAACGTATTAAAAACAAAACAGATATTACGATAACTAAAATATTCATCTAATCATTTAATAATAGTGCTTAAAAACAGTATGATATTAATAACCTACAATTGTACAAAGTTTTGAACCGAACCTACAAATGATAAAAGTATTGAAAAAGGTGAATACCCATTTTAAATTATAACAGGCCGCTACTGCCTCATACAAATTTTCAATCCATGTTTTTCTCCCATAGAAGGTGAAATTACAAAAACTCTGAAATATGCCATTATTTATTTATTTATGATAAGTAGCTGTAAATCTAATTTTCCTACGACCACTTAGGAAAGTGACACATATCACACTATATAGTCCTATGGAAAGTGCCCTATATCACAAGCGTATGAATAAGAATTTACTTTCCACCCGAGTGAGAATATGTTACTTTCCGCAGTAGTTGTCACAAAATGTCAAACACCTAATTTCTATTTTGATCTATGTAATGTCCATATTAATACTAAAATCGATATGATTGTTAAATTATTGATATCGTTGTAAATTAGATCCTAGATATTTATCTTTAACAATTATTATTAAAATAATTTTAAAATAATGTTTGCTCTTTATTCTGGTTAAATACATAACCGATTAGATCATTCAATTGACACAAGGGCTATTAGCTCAAGTGGTTGGGACATCGAACTTATCAACTTTGCCATTTTTCGACCGCGTTCGAATCCTGCCGGGGCAGAAATTTTTTTTCGTTTTTTTTTATTTTTTTTTTAGTTTTTTTTTGTTTGGAAAATATGAAAATTGAATAAATACGATTATTGTTGATTATTTTTTTAAATACATTTTAATTATTATAGTAATAATAACCTTGGTTTTACATTTTTTTGAATACATTTTTTTGTGGTCGTAGGAAAAATATTGTACATCACTTGTGTAAAAAGTGATTTTCCACACTCGTAATGTAATATACTATTTCAAGTTTCTTCTTTTCAAAAATCAATACTCCGATTTAAACTTTTAATCCTTGTTTTCCCCCCTCCGAAAATATGAAAATCCAAAAATCGTGAAATACCTTATTATTTATTTATGATGAGTAGCTACAATTCAAAATTTCAAGTTCTTTAAAAATCCGATACTCCAATAGAAACTTTTAAAATATAAAAATCCAAAAATCCTGAAATATATTATTATTTATTTATAATTAGTAAGTCCAATTCATATTTTCGAATTTCTACTTTAAAAAAAAGTCGATACTCTCTTACAAACTTTCAACACTGTTTCTCCCCGTTAAAATGTAAAAAACTTAGAGATACTTATTTTTTTATGAAAAGTAGTTACAATTCCAATTTTCAAGTTCTTACCTTTAAACAAATTGATAAAGTCACACAAACTTTTAATTTGATCAAAAAAGAAACCAAGAACACTATTATTATCCGCTATGTATCAACAAGAGGTATTTCTTGATTATATAAAAAGCTCTCAAGAAAGAATATCTTCAAAATAAATTAAATTTAAAACGTCCGAAAATGAGCCATTTGCTAAATTTGTCCAAGTAGGTGTCTTAAAACTGCTGAATATTAAATAAGTAAGTAGGTAGGTTTGTAATTAAACAGAAACTCAAAACCTAGGTTGTATTTACAAAAAGTATGTGAACCGAAAAATTTCTCATTTATTAAAAAAAAATAATGTTAGACCTATATTTTTACAACCTCCCTCGTATATGGACCAAACAATTCAATATTTACGAAGGCTGGATTATGTTTTAGACTATTTAACAACTTTTGTCGAAAATGAAATTTTCTGAGAAAGTAAAAATAAAAAAGTTTACCGACCTTTTGCACCCCACTGTACATTATGAAATATAATTATAATATTCGTATTATCCTACAGGAAACCTTAAGAATCCCAGAAATTGAAATGTTTAATAAAAAAACTTGTTTTCTTTTAAAAACTATTTAATAACTTTTCAATAAAATTATTAAACATATTGAAAACGGTCCATCTAACCAAAAAGTATTTAGTTATTCGCCGTATGATCAATGATCACCCTAAATTTACAATCTTACAAGAACAAATAATATTTGTTAAATACAACGCAGAACGTAAAAATTTATTTATGTGGAACCGCCTTAACAATCAGTATGTACCTATCTTAATTTACCTATTCCTAAGAAATAATGTTTATGTTTTCTAGTCGGATCTAGTTGGTATTCTCTATACATATCTGTCATTTTACGGACATTTGTTGCAAAGTGAGGTTATCATTTTTATGTAATTAAATACATTTTTCGGGGTGTTTTATTCGTATTAAATGAAGTGTTTTCCATCCAGACAAGTTTAACGGAATAAATCAATAAGGTAAAAGTTACTACAATGATTTTTTCGTATTTTTATTATAGGTATTGTTTTTCTAATAACAAAAACACTTACTACCTAGATATACATAGAATTTTTATTTTGTAGTTATTTTAGTAATGAAAGTTTTTATGGATTTGTTTCGGGTTTTTGTTTGTAGTATTTAGATAAATTAAAGAATTTAAAAAGATGATGTAAAAAGTACGAGTAGGTACCTATCAAGTATCAACTTGTCTTTTCACAATATCGATATCCATGAGTGTTTATGTTAAAATAATTAATTTAAATTTGATTTCTTTAATAATAATACACATTCAGCTTGTAACACCACGTGTTATCATATACAGTGGGACTCGAAAACATTGTAAAACATATTTTTTGATTTATAAGACAAAATTATTTCTAGATAAAAGTTTGTTCTAAATTGATTTCCAATATTAATTCAATTAATTTTTTTTTGTACCGCATACGAGGCAAGTTAAAAAATACACTAAATAATATTACTATTATACCGATTGTCTCACATCTATTTTAATATGTTTATATTTAATTTATAAGTTCTTTAATAAAATACGTACCTAATAGCTATATCTAGTTTATAACCAGGAGTTATCATATACAGTGAGGCTCAACAACTTTGCAACATAATACAAACTTTTTTATTTTGCATTTTTCAGAAAAAGTTATTCTTGATAAAATTTTGATATGTAACTGAATTTCAATACTAACTTATTAGATTTTAAGTTTTCTTATCCCATGCAACATATTTGAAACGCAACATATGAAATACAAAAATTGTTAGTGTTTACTACCTAGATTCGCAGTATATGAAAACTTGTTATTATGAATTTTCCGGAATAAAATTTATTCTTCATAAACAATTTTGCATTGTCTATAATCTAAAATACAATCAGACAACATCAGATCGTCACTGGAGAGATATAGAGACGTAACTCCATTTTAGCTATTTTACGAGAGAAGCAATTAAACTTTTGGTGTATAGTGCTTTACTTATGCAGCTGGTTACATATTATTTGCCATATTATTTTAATTATATTTGTTACATCCTACATAACCACTTTAACAGATTTGTGGTGGTCTTAAGTCAAATTGGACATTTTTCGACTTACGCCCCTTTGCCTTCCCAGCTGCGAGATATCAAATTGTTTCAATTGTATACCAGTCGTGTCACAAAGTGTGATTTTTTGCAAGAAAAACACCTTTTTTTAACAATGTTAAAAAATATTATAAACAAAAGTTGAATTAGAATGTTTTAATATTCAAATACATCCATATATCCTGGAAAAAAAAGACGAATTACTTTTTACACTTTTCTCTTTAAAATAACTTTGAACACTATTTACTATATTTTTTTTTTATCAAGTAAAACTTCTCAAACCGCGTTTCTATATTTGACGAGTAGGCAGTGGTGTAATATTTGGCGAGAATAAAGAGTTAAATTTCAAAGACATGTAAGGTTTAAAGTGTGAAGCATGTAACCATGGTAACGTCATGAAATTAAAAGAACATTGACCTTTAGAGTTTTTAATATTATACGATTTTTCTGTTAGAAAGATACAAGGAGCGGTGGGCAGAGAGGAGTGGAGTGCAGAGAGGAGAGGAGTGAAGAGCAAAACTGAGCAGAGTAAATGAGACAGGAGCAAAGAAAAGCAAATAGAGTAGAGTAAAGTGGGGTAGAATGAGGTAGAGTGGATGCAGCGTGGGTGTAGAGTGGGTGTAAAGTGAGGTAGAGTGGGGTAAAGTATGACAAAGTGGGGTAAAGTCGGAGGGTAGACAGGGTTAAAGTGGGATGGAGTAGGGTAGAGTGAGCTAGTGTGAGGTAGAGTGGGTAGAATGAGGTAAAGTGCGGTAGAATGGAGGTTGAGTGGGGAAAGAGTGGAGTAGAGTGCGATAGATAGGGGTAGAGAGAAGGTAAGATGTATGTAGAGTGGGGGTAAAGTTGATTAAAGTTGAGTAAAAAAGGGAAAGAGTAGGAGTAGAGTAGGAGTAGAGTAGGAGTAGAGTAGGAGTAGAGTAGGAGTAGAGTAGGAGTAGAGTAGGAGTAGAGTAGGAGTAGAGTAGGAGTAGAGTAGGAGTAGAGTAGGAGTAGAGTAGGAGTAGAGTAGGAGTAGAGTAGGAGTAGAGTAGGAGTAGAGTAGGAGTAGAGTAGGAGTAGAGTAGGAGTAGAGTAGGAGTAGAGTAGGAGTAGAGTAGGAGTAGAGTAGGAGTAGAGTAGGAGTAGAGTAGGAGTAGAGTAGGAGTAGAGTAGGAGTAGAGTAGGAGTAGAGTAGGAGTAGAGTAGGAGTAGAGTAGGAGTAGAGTAGGAGTAGAGTAGGAGTAGAGTAGGAGTAGAGTAGGAGTAGAGTAGGAGTAGAGTAGGAGTAGAGTAGGAGTAGAGTAGGAGTAGAGTAGGAGTAGAGTAGGAGTAGAGTAGGAGTAGAGTAGGAGTAGAGTAGGAGTAGAGTAGGAGTAGAGTAGGAGTAGAGTAGGAGTAGAGTAGGAGTAGAGTAGGAGTAGAGTAGGAGTAGAGTAGGAGTAGAGTAGGAGTAGAGTAGGAGTAGAGTAGGAGTAGAGTAGGAGTAGAGTAGGAGTAGAGTAGGAGTAGAGTAGGAGTAGAGTAGGAGTAGAGTAGGAGTAGAGTAGGAGTAGAGTAGGAGTAGAGTAGGAGTAGAGTAGGAGTAGAGTAGGAGTAGAGTAGGAGTAGAGTAGGAGTAGAGTAGGAGTAGAGTAGGAGTAGAGTAGGAGTAGAGTAGGAGTAGAGTAGGAGTAGAGTAGGAGTAGAGTAGGAGTAGAGTAGGAGTAGAGTAGGAGTAGAGTAGGAGTAGAGTAGGAGTAGAGTAGGAGTAGAGTAGGAGTAGAGTAGGAGTAGAGTAGGAGTAGAGTAGGAGTAGAGTAGGAGTAGAGTAGGAGTAGAGTAGGAGTAGAGTAGGAGTAGAGTAGGAGTAGAGTAGGAGTAGAGTAGGAGTAGAGTAGGAGTAGAGTAGGAGTAGAGTAGGAGTAGAGTAGGAGTAGAGTAGGGTAGTGTGGAGTGGAAAAAGCTTTGAGCAATCTATATAACTTGTTATATTATTATCAATTACATCGCTGTGACAACTGTCGTTAAGTGTCAACTGTCGTTGGAGTGTTTAGTGCCCACTCAAGTATTTTCTCTCTCTCTCTCTCTCTCTCTCTCGCTCTCTCTCTCTCTCTCTCTCTCTCGCTCTCTTTTATCTTATTTTTCAGGGTATATGGATGTAATTGCATATTTGAATATAGTATTAAATTCTAATTAAATATTTTGTATTTTTTTGAGTTTGTGACCAATTAGAAATTTTTATGCAGTATAACTATTTTTCATAAAATTATTAGTAAAAAAATGTCCCACTTTCAGCTAACCTAAGCAGATAGTGTATATACTGGGTGTCAATTAAAAACCCGATTTAATGCTAACATTAAATTATGTTTTGTTATGTTGTGCATTTAATTACTAATAAAATTAATTTAAAGTGTAACATTTTCAATACGTAACAGCAGTGGCGTAGATAGATTGTTGAAAGGCGGGATATGATTTCATGTATACACAGAAAAAATGTGTACTACAATATTCAAGATAAATGGTCTTGTTTCAATGCTTTGTTGTGTTTGTATATCCGCAAGTATAACTCGTTTCGATTTGAAACTGTAGTAATACTTGTTCAAAAATAGCTAATAAGCCTTGCTTCAAGAATAAAATCAAATTACTTTAACTAAAATACCTCTAATTAAATAAAGCATATCTATCGCTCAATTGCAATATTATGTAAATCTTAAATGAAATAGTATTACACTTTTTTTTTATACACTCTATTTATATTCAATAATACCTTGTTCTTAAATCCAATACAACTAAATTTGTTACAATAATAATATAAACTGTTCCAAGAAATGTTAATATTGGCTTTGACATATTTGACTATCAAATGGAAAGTGTGTCATTAAGAAAGTGCTTTCAAGTTAAAGATTTGGGGGTAACATTCAATTCTAAATTATCATTCTCTACGCATATTGAGAATACTTGTAAAGCAGCAAATCGTGCTCTGGGATTTTTAATGAGACAAACGCAGCCATTTTCTGATATTAATTTGTTAATAATTTTATATATTTCGTTAATCCGTTCAAAATTAGAGTTTGCTTCAATTATATGGCTTGGAGAATACCAAATCATTTTACAAGAATTCGAGAAAATACAAAATACATTTTTAAGATATCTTTACTTTAAAAAGTTTCATATTAGACCTGATTACAATGTTGTTAGAACATCACAATTAAGAATAGATTTTAAATTACCTTCTCTTGAGACTAGACGCAAAATCACATGCACCTTATTTTTGTATAAAATAATCAATAATCAAATATGTTCTTCAGATCTGTTAGCCCTAATACCATTTTGTGTTCAATCACGTCCCATGCGTAACTCAAATATGTTTATTGTTTCTTTTGCCACGATTACATCCAGAGCTCCCCTCCTGATCATTCTTCGCTTAGCCAATGGTATAAACAATTTAGAAGATATAGACTGGTATGAGAAATATAATACATTTAAAAAATATATTATTAAACAAATTACAAACATGTCCATTTAAGCAAGTAATGTTATTTGATCTCATGGTGTTCTGGTATCAAAATTATGTAAATTGTGGTAGGCACGTATATTGTAATTATTTAATAGTAATTATCCTTGTAAGTAGGCCAATAGGCCTGTTACGGATAAATAAATAAATAAATATACTGGGGTGCGTTCAGAAATGGAGAGCGTCAAATTTTCAATCGTCCGGACAAAACTCGCCGGAACGTTTATTTTTTCCCGATAAATACGAACGGTAATTGCAAAGTATTGTCAAATCAAGTTTTTGGTTATGTCTTTTCTGTTATCTGATATTGTAGGAATTATCAAAAATTAGTAAATAGGTAACAACATTGCCGTCCACATAGACTTTTTTATGTAAAAATTCAATTCATTACCTTCAATCCTGTGTCATAAAATTTTATCATTTTGTATAATAAAATTACCGTCGTTTCTGACAACTAAATGGAATTAATTCTCTCACCATACTCATATTTAAATATGTTTTACTCAAAAAGTAAAAATAGGAAATAAAATACTAGGTGGTTCTCTTAGGTTAATTAGGGCTATGACATACTGCGCAAGTCGAGTAAAAATTACCCTATTCAACACGATGGGTAAAATTTCTTCATCCCGATGCGTTTTTCTTTTAAATAGGAACGGCTGGGGTAATTCGTCCAGATAAAACGTTCCATATTTAGGAACGCTTTTTAGAGTTTAGGCAACGTCCGGACGCGTTTACCCTACATTTCTGAACGCACCCCTGATTTTGGTTGAATTATAGGATATTTTCATTGAAGAAATTAATAATCTTGAAATAAGAACAGGCTGTTCTTGCTTTTTAATAGAGTTCTCAGAGGTACCTATCCACCGAAAAATATTTTTCAAAATTGGTTTTAGTTAATGTACCAAATTCCTCTCTCCTCTGAGGTGTCCAGCATTTACTATAACATACAGTGTCTACTTGAGTTGGAACCGTATGGAAAAAAATGTTATTGATTTTAGGAAAAAAAGTTATTCTTGATAAAAAATCCTACATGACCCAAAACTTAAAATACAGTCATCAGATATCAAATTTTTCAAACCGTATACGAGGTTTATCAAAAAATATGAATGAAGAGTAAAGTACGTTTATTTTTGACAAAATCGAAAATTTTCATTAAGAAAAGTTGGTTAGAATTGAAAATTACATTTAAATGTGCAATTACACCGCTCTATTTGAAACATCAGATTTTTTCTAGATTTTGCATTAAATTTATCAATTTTCTTAATGAAAATTTTCGATTTTGTCAAAAATAAACGTACTTTACTCTTCACTCATATTTTTTGACAAACCTCGTATACGGCTTGACAAATTTAATATCTGATGACTGTAGTTTAAATTTTGGGTCATGTAGGATTTTTATCAAGAATAAGTTTTTTTCCTAAAATCTTAAGTAGACACAATGTATACAGGGTGGTTCACCGGTAACGCCTTGGTCTGTATATCAAAAACTAAACTTTTTTTAAAAAATCGGTTTTTACGGTGAGATGTATATTAGAAAAGGCAACAATTTAAAAATAATTTCAATAATACAGGGTGCTCCAGGAAATTGGAATATATCAAAGTTAGGTTTTTTAATCGGGACACCCTATATTTGATTGAATTTTTGAATTCTATAAGGAAAATTAGTGTAACTTTGTTAAGGGGTTGTTATACCTAGAGTGTATCATTTTTGATATATTCGAGGATTTTCAAAATTTTCGGGTGTTTAAAAAATGCAAATATATCCTACATTTCTTAATATTTCAAATTGATTTTTTTTAAGGTACATTAAGCGTTATCTGGGCTGTAACCTCAAATACTTACTGATCAAAAATATTATATAGGGTGTTTACGAAATACATATTTATTATACGTAGATTTAAACACTAAAAATTTCGTTATTTTAAATAGAACACCAAATATATTTTACCGTTATTTGAAGTATCTTTCGAAACCCTTTCAAACGATGTAGGTATTCCCTATACCTATCTGTGATAGTTTTATTAACATTGTTACATTTTTTTTTGAAACACAAATTACAAAATAATACAAGAAAATAAATTAATTATATAGTTGCAAATGCATTCTTAATTCGTTCCTTCATATCTTCCGGCGTGGTTGCTGGGGTATTGTATACAAGACTTTTTATGTAACCCCATAAAAAAAGTCTGGGGGTGTTAAACAGGGTGATATGGGTGGCCAATGGCATGGGCCTCCTCTTCCTATCCATTTATTAGGAAATTTCCGGTCTAAGTAATTTCTCACGTTTCGCGCAAAATGAGAAGGAGCACCATCTAATTGTAGCCACATTTGTTGCCGTACGTTCATTGGTATATCTTCGAGAAGCAGCCAAAAATCTGAACGAAGGAACCTCAAAAAATTATTTCCATTTAGATGACTATTAAAAAAATATGGGCCTATAATTTTCTCTCCAATAATCCCCCCATAAACATTTATGCTCCATCTGTTTTGTCGGTCAATAGTTCTAAATAGGTGCCGATTTTCTGTATCAAAGTAATGGAAATTATTGCGATTTACTAAGCCATTGTTATGGAAAGTGGATTCGTCTGTAAATAAGACAAAATCGAAAAAGTCTCTATTTTCTCCTACCTGTTCTAGCACCCATAAACTAAAATCTATGCGTCGTTGAAAATCAGTACCATATAAATGTTGATGAAATTGGATATGGTAAGGGTGGAATCGGTGCTTCTTGAGAATTCTCATTACACTACTTCTGGGTATATCCATTTGCCTCGAAATTTCCCTAGTGCTAAAGTGAGGATTCTCCGTTACTGAACCTAATACTAGAAATTCGTTGTCTTCATTATCAACTACGGGTTTACTCACAGTTTGTTTTGAATATGCAACACTGCCTGTTGTACGAAAACGTTCTAAAACTCTTTTAAAAGTTCTCTTATCCGGTTAATTTCTGTCTGGATACTTTTGGGCATAAACCCGTGTTGCTAAAAAACAGTTTTCATAACACTCACCTATGGTGAGAATCATATCCACCATGTTTTGCATAGAATATTGCTTTATTTTAATAATAACATTGCACAAAACACAAAATAATACCTATTGGAAACAGTTTAAATTAAAATGACATAAATTGACAATCAATGCCCAGACACCTTGATTAACTAAATTTAATGAATTATTTACATAAATTATAAGAACTAGACTATTCTCTAAAACAACAACATACATTTAGGTATAGGGAATACCTATGTATATTGTTTGAAAGGGTTTTGAAAGATATTTCTAATAATGTTAAAATATACTGGGTGTTCTATTTAAAATAACGAAGGTTTTGGTGTTTAAATCTACGTAAAATAAATATCTATTTCGTAAACACCCTATACGATATTTTGTATCAGTAAGTATTTGAGGTTACAGCGCAGAAGACGCTTAATGTACCTCAAAAAAATCACTTTGAAATATTAAGAAGTGTAGGATATATTTGCACCCCAAAATTTTGAAAATCCTCGAATATATCAAAAATAATAGACTCCAGGTATAACAACCCCTTAACAAAGTTACACTAATTTTCTTTGTAGATTTCAAAAATGAAATAAAATATAGGGTGTCCCGATTAAAAAAACCTACCTTTGATATATTCCAATTTCCTGGAGCACCCTGTATTATTAAAATTATTTTTAAATTGTTTCCTTTTCTGATATACATCTCACCGTAAAAACAGATTTTTAAAAAAAAGTTTAGTTTTGGATATACAGACCGAGGCGTTACCGGTGGACCACCCTGTATATATACGGGGTGTTATTGAAATACACGTCCATATTAAAATGGGGAATAGTATGTAATGACCAAAAACGATTGGCACCAATTTTAACTTCAAATTCTAAAATTTAAATATTGGGGAAGAGTCCCCTTTTCCGACCTACTAGTTTCCATATTTAAAGAAGTAAAATAAATCGAAATTGAACTTACCCATAGAAATTGCACTGTTGCCGTAGCAAAACCACTTAATTCAAAATAAAGTTTATTACAGTAATTGTTCAAAATGCCGTCCATTATTATTTACACACACTTGCAATCGTCTTTCCAAAGAACTTTGAACATTAGAAATTAGTCTTGGATTTTGCGTAGTTCCTCGGCTACCGCATTAACTTTATTGGTTAATTGTTCAACACTATTAATAGGTTCATTATAAACCAGTTGTTTCATGTGACCCCACAAAAAGAAATCGCATGGATTTAAGTCCGGAGATCTCGGAGGCCACTTAGTAGGTCCATTTCTGCCTATCCACTTTTGAGGAAATCTAATGTTCAAAAACTGCCGTACGTTTAAATCAAAGTGAGGAGGAGCGCCATCTAGTAGGTATCACATCCGTTGCCTTAATTGTAACGGTATCTCTTCTAGGAGTACTGGCAAAATATCTTCTAAAAAGTGGAGATATCCTGGCCCATTTAATCTGTTCGGGAGAACATAAGGCCCGATTAAATACTGATCTATTATGCCAGCCCAAACATTTATTGAAAATTTTCTTTGATGCCCAGTTTCCCTAATGGCGTGAGGAATTTCATCACTCCAAATATGCGTATTGTGCATATTGAACACGCCATCACGAGTGAATGAAGCCTCGTCAGTATACAATAATATTTTTAGAAAATCAGGAATATCAACACATTTTTGAATCATCCATTCACAAAACTCCACTCTCTTTTCTTCATCACCTGGATATAAGGCCTGGACTTTTTGGATGTGATAAGGATGTAAACCTTGTTCTTTAAGTGTCCGCCACACAACAAATGAGGACACTCCAATTTCAAGACCTAGTCTTCTACAACTTAATTGAGGCCGGTTTTCAACAGCTTCCAATATTTCTTCTTCGTGTTCTTTGTGTTTTTGTTCTCCCTCGATCTGCATTGACACTCTCAAATTTTCCATGGTCTCTTAGATGCTGAACAGTTGAAATAAACGTACGACAGTCCGGAATTCTCCGATTTGGAAACCGTTCGCGATACAGGATTTGTGCTTGCCGAGAATTTTCTCCAGCTGCCCCATAAACCAGCACTATATCCGTTAGTTCAATATTCGTAAATAGTGGCATCGTAAAAAAATATTTAAAAGTAATCGTAACAACACTTTTTACTAACTTGGAAAAGACGCGCTCGTGTTAGCCAGATTCGTAAATCAACTAAAATTTTAATAATCTATAGTTTTAAAAATGTATAGTTTAAAAACAATCATTTATCAAATATTCTAGTTTTTTGATAACGAGGGTAGTAAAAACCAGTCTTCGGAAATAGAAATTGATTCGAAAATCTTGGCAACATGGTTATTTCTTACAAGACTAGTTTTATTATCATCTGACAAAAACTTGCATATTAATTACTGTTGATGTTTAAAATAGGTAAATAAACCTAATTTATATAGGTCATCCTCAACATATCAGTGAAGTACGTTTGTTTTAGAATTAATTTTCAAAAATTAATAACTCCCTTAATAAGGGGTATTTTTAAAAAATAATATTTTTCTACATTCAGTGGGGATCTGCGCAATACCCAGTTTTAATATGTACGTGTATTTTAATAACACCCTGTATACAAAAATAAATAGAGATGAAAAACCTTTTATTTAATACACTCATGGGAAGAGATTGATATCTTTTATCCCCCCTCTTTATCTACACCAATGGTTAGTATGACGAAGGGAAGGGAAATGACGTATGACATTTCAGAATATGGAATGAAAATATACTTGTCCCAACAATTTTTGATATTATTTTTATTTTAGGATATTGCCAAAGCAATCAATTAAATAATTGATATCCTGTGTATTTTTCTTTTGTAACAAAATGATTTTATCATTCGATTCAATTTCTATTAGTCATTATTTTAAATTTTAATTCATTTAATAAACTGATAATTAGGTAGATTTGTAAAATAAAAAATATATACCTACAGTATGACCTATTTAGAGTCATTACGTAAAACTTCAAATTTAAACGTTTGTTTTCCGTAAAATTCTTGATTACCAAAATATTTTTCTGTATTCAAATTTTAATTATTAAATATAATTAATTTTGACATTTCTTTCTCTTTTCAGTGCTTTAAAATCAATGTGTCGAATCGCTATTAGTCCGACAAATGTAACGGGTAGGAGTGTGTTGGAGTTGTTAGTATATACATCAATTTTACTCGGTTATAAAATTAGTTTTTTTTTTTTCGAATGGCAACTCATGTTTGTTGACGTCGTCTATGCCGATGGGATAAATGCGGAGAAACATCTTTCTGTTTGTTGTATCGACATTGACGATGTGGTGTGTTTGTGATCGTTTCTTCTGACAATAAAGACGTTCGATCTACAGAACTTTACACTTTCGAATTTATTTTCTGTGGAACAAGTACTTTTTGGAAAATGATTCTGCAGTATTTAGTTTTTCGAAGGTGTAAATTCTGCCCTGATCGAACGGACAAGGCTGCAGAAATACTGTCCGGCGATGGTTTTACGATTTTTGTTAAACTCAAATGAACTTATTTTGAAAAACCGTATTTTTTTAATATAGATAAACTTGTAAAAAATAAAGGTACAACTATTTTTTTTATGTAGCTCTTTAAAATTTTTCTAAATTTATATTTCTTATATATTAATAAAAGCACTAGGCTAATTTAAGCAACAGGAAATATCATTTTTAGCTTTAAAATCTTGTAACATAGAAATAGAGAATTTTAGAATATTTCTTTTATTAAACAAACCCTTCATAGTTATCAGAGTTCTATCTAATTTTTGTTTAACACCTTGTATATATGATATATATTGTTATTCTATAGATCGCAAAAAAATATAATGTAATTTTTTAGTTACTAAATAAAAAAATTTGAGTTTAATAATAATCTGGAAGCATTGAAGGGTTGCTATTGAAACGGAATGAGTGGTTGAATATTGAGGTTAGAATGAAAGATCGTCGGGAACAGAAGATTTCCGGATTTAAATATATCGGGTGACGCGAAAAAATGGATTTTGGAACTGAGATAGGAAAGACGAGACAGCAAATGGAGCATGGGACTTAGTTGACTTCAATTGGGGGTGAGTGTTTATTAATTTTATATAAAAAACATTTTAACTCAATTTTGCTTAGTTTAGAGGAGAGCATTTTAAAAAATTTTTGCTGCTATTTTATTTTAACTCTTTTATTTTTTATGATACCTACATATAATTTTACAAACATTTCTTTATAACTTTTTCCTAACTTTCCGATATCAGGTAGTGGTTTATCATTAAGCTATCGGAAAAATTATTTTAATCGAGTTACAATTTTAAACATGTTTTCGAGATAATCATTGTAACTAGTTAATACAGTGTTATTTCAAAAATATATTCATTTGATATATGCTGGTAAATTGTAACTAATGGGAAAATAAAGAAATCTGTAAGGTTTTTCCAATTATTTGTAATAAAAATCATTTTAAACATAAACAATAAACTTGCCAGTTAATTAAAAATATATTCTTCCTTTAAAAAGTAAAAAAAAATAACATCAACAGTCTTAAATAAACTTTATATTCCCAAAAAACGAAAAATAAACTCCTAATCTTCCTCATCGGACAACTCTGCAACTTCTTGGGAATGAGAAAGATTTAAATATTACTCTGGAATAATAACTTTATTAGAACACAAACTATTGATATCCTTAAAATTTAAATTGGTATAGGCAGTAATCAGGAATCTGCTGGCCCCACAGATCTTGCATATTATACTTTTAATTGCTTATTTTCACTTTACATTCCAGGTTAATATAAGATAGTTTATTAGAAACAAGATCATATTGAAAATTGAGAATATGAGGTTGTTCTTTGCATATTCTTAAATATTTAATTTTTGACCAGGAAACTTTGCATTTTTCTTTGTCTAAATCCCAATTTGGTATCTTTTTTAAACACGACTTAAAATCTAAAATATCATTTTCAATTATATCTTTTAAATCATAGGGTTTTCCGGTAAATAGGTTGGTACTTTTTCTTCCGCTCTATAAGCGCTTGCATGGAATCTTCCTCAGATTGGAAATATACTATCTCAAAAAAATATGGGTAATGTTAATATTTAATAACTTGGCAGCATACACCTAGATTTAGAACATGATTCGATTTCGATTCTAAACTCGGATGCTCCCCAAGTAGCAATTTAACGTTGCGGCGACGTGTTTCAAAAAGTTGCGTAACCAAAGTTGAATGGCCGACCTTACCACAACGCTGTTTTGCACCAATATGGTCAATCATAATTGGGTTTTTACAACGTTTCAGTATTAACTGTAGGTAATAGTCGGTCGTTTTTTAAACGTTGCTGAATTTACCTAAAACCAACTACACCTGCGCCCTTTTGCGCGGCGATAACAGCTTACGTTCCATGGTGTACAGAAAATAGTAAATTGTTTAACCAAATAATTACTGATGGGTAAAATGAACACAGAAAACTTTCTGACAACTACCTACTATACCGCATAGCATATGTTTCAATATTATAATATATATACCCTATTTATATTATCAAAAAATAACGATTTTGAAACATAAATTACCAAGGCATTTTATTTTATTATCAAATATAATATTGCTTTATGCCAAAAAAATACTCGCGCCTTTAATCTGCTGCGAATTTCTCAAAACTAAGAATAAAAAATAATCAAAAAATTATATGTAGATAAACAAATATTTAAACTTAATATTGATTCAAACGCAAACTAAACGGGATATATATGAATTATTATTAAAAAACTAAAATAAGGCTCTTTAATCCTTTGTTTATGTCTCAAATTTTAATAGCCAACCATGTTCCAAAGAAAAATACACTTTAAACATGGCGTAGGAGTAAAATAAACGTTATCGCGACTTTATATATCAGACAACTAAAAAATATACCAATTTTTAACTTTACCCATCAAACATTTTGTGTAGGGAAATTAAAGGGCCAATAATTGTCACTCTCTAATTACATTGATGACCATTTGACTTTTTTAATTAAAAGGCCGGCATGTATAATAATTTATTCATCCAAAATATACATTAAAGTTAAAACAAAATTAAAATACAATAAAAACTAATAAGTTTGGTATGAATAAGCTACTCGATAAGTGATAAATTACTTGTTTCAAGAAGAAAATAAAAGTTATTAAAATAATTAGTTTGTGACTAAAATAGTCACAACTTATTTTACTAGAACTATCAAGCAAAATTTACTATATTTTACACTCTAAAAGTAGGAGATTATAAGTAAAATAATTATAAACATAGACATATACACAATAAAATAGAATATAATAAAGTAAAACCAATTAAATAACAATAATAATAACAGACGTGCAGTGTAGGAAAAATTTAATTAAATTATTGACTTCATTGGAAAAATTAACAAAGCCGGACATCATCTACCTATATTTTTTATCACATGAAAACTATACTCATATATCTTTATACAGCCTATAAGTATAAATTTACAATTTTACGGTAAGTATTTTTGATTCTATTAAATCATTTATTATTTGACGGGAAGTATTAAACAATAGATTTTTAATTTGTATTTTAAATGTAGATTTGTGAATAAGATTTTTAATGGATTCGGGCAATTGGTTGTACATTTTAGGTGCAAGGTAAGCAAAGGATCGTTGAGTAAGTGATTTACCAACCTGAGGAAGATGATGAAGATTTCTGTTCCGAGTATTATAATAATGGAATGGTAGATTAGGTTCTTTAGTGGTGAACTTGTATTTTTGAACCGAACAGTAAAAGTATAGTTGCCTAAGATCCAGAATTTTGCCTTCCGAATACAATAGGTTACTAGGATATCGAAACTCTCGCGAAAAAATTATTTTTAAAAATCTTTTTTGTATTGTTTCTAATGCTTTCAAGTGACACCTAAGTGCACTTCCCCAAATAACAATGCCATATCTTAAATGACTTTCTACCAAGGCGTAATATAATGTTATTAGATTTTGTACAGGTAGATGTTTTTTTAAGTATTTAAATTTGTATAAAATACCCTGTAATTTTTTAATAGTATAATTTATATGGTATTCCCATTTCAGATGATTATCTATATATACAACAAGGTATTTTATTTCAGCAACAGATTCCAGTGCGTAGTGGTGTCCACGTGTCGCTATGGTTAGTTGGTTGTACGAAGGGAGACAACAAGCATTGCAAGTAAATGGCATATATTTTGTTTTATCCATGTTTATAGTGAGTGACATGTTATCTAGCCATCCCTTCACTTTCAGAAAGTCGCTTTCTGCAATATATTTTAGTTCATGCCAATTATTTGCCTCAAAAAATTGCAGTATCGTCTGCAAATCCCAAAATTCTACCTGGACTATCAATTGAAAACAGATTATTTATATATATATTAAAGAGGACTGGACCTAAGACACTCCCTTGAGGCACTCCATACTTAATTAGCTCAGGTTCGCTAGTCTCACCATTTATTCTAACACTCTGATATCTATTAGTTTAAGTAGGGTCAGGGGGATTCCTCTAATACCTATGTTTTCCAAACACTCTAGTAATTAACAATGATCGACTGTATCGAAAGCTTCTAAGGTCAAGAAATATACAGAGACTTGGTCTGTTTTTTTCTAGAGCATTGTGTATTTGGGAAACTAATGTTAGTATAGCATCCTCGGTAGACGTTTTTACTTTAAAACCATACTGTTTGGGAGATATTATATTAAACTTGTTTAGGAAATTGTCTATTTTTTATTAATTTTTCAAAAATTTTTGATAGATGCGTAAGTAATGAGATTGGTCGGTAATTACTGAAAAATTTTTTATCACCTTTTTTAAAAATCGGTGTCACTATTGAAAGTTTGAACGCAGAGGGGAATATAGATTTTTTTATGCATTGATTTATAATATATGTTAATGGATTTGCAATTGATGATGCCGTTGATTTTAACACTTCCGCACATATTTCATCAATTCCAGGTGCTTTTTTGTCTTTTAAATCGTTTATTAATGTTGTAACTTCAGACACATTTGTTTCAAGAAAAACCATCGAGTTTTGAAGCGTAATTTTAGGGAATGAAATCAAACTATCTTTTTTAATCTTTTCGGCTAGATTAACACCCACTTTAACAAATTGCTGATTGAACTCATTGCTGATAGCTTTATCGTTAGATAAAGTGTCTCCTTTTTCATTTTTGATAGCTTCAATTTTTTTTTGTATTTTTTTTTGACCGCTCAGGTTTTGTACTATACGCCACAATTCGCTAGATTTGCCTTGGTTTGAATTAATTAGTTGTTTGTATAAATTATACTTGGCGTTTTGAATTGTATTTGTTAATTTATTTCTATAAGTTTTATGTAAGTTTTTTAATTCAGTATTATTTGGCGTTCTCTGTAGTTGTTTAAATATTTTATTTTTTTCATTTATTAATTTCAGTATCGAATTTGTAGTCCATGGTGCAATTTTGGTGGTTTTCCTATTTGATTTTCTGATTACTGTACTTTCTTCTATAACATTCGAGAGAATGGTAATGAATTTATTTATTGCAAGTTCTGGATCCTCAGTATAAACATCATCCCAAAGTGCTAGTTTTGCCTTATATTGCAATTGTTTGTAGTTTATATGTTTTATAATTTTTTGGTGGCGGCTATGTTCACAGTTTACATTAATTATTTGTAAAATTGTAGTGTAATGATCGGTTATATCATTTTCTAATACCATTGGTATTACATTGTCTGTTTCATGCAAAGTTTTAATAAAGATGTGGTCCAAACACGACTTGCTATTATTTTGGACTCTCGTGGGAGAGTTGATTGTCGAAGTAAAGCCGTGTTCATGTAGTACATTAAGATAATCAAGTACCATCTGGGTATCAACCAGTAAATTAATATTGATGTCTCCACAGAATATGTGGTATATTTCATTTTTACTCTTTAGTGCATCAAAATATTCTTGAAGAGACAATATGAATTCGCCGGTATCAGATCCAGATGGTCTGTAGCATGCTGTAATAGCAATATATTTATGTCCCACTTTAATTCTAATTAGTATAAAACTATAGTTATTTATGGTAATAATTTTATATGTATAGTCGTATTTCTCTTTTTTATATACTAGAACCCCATCATTTTGATTGTATTTACCTCTGCTATAGACATGAGTGTAACCCGGAATATTAAATATATTGGAATCTAAGAGTTGCCAAGTTTCACTAAGTATAATGCATTCTACATTACAATCTAAATATTGTAAAAATAACTTAAATTCGTCCAAGTTTTTTCCCACACTGCGAATGTTATTATTAATAATAGTAAAATTTACATTATTATCATTGACCTTTAAAATTGTTTTACCTTCAGAGTTATTTTTAAGACTGAATGTTTCAATTACTGGTACATCAAAATCTCTAATATATCGATTCATTTAATTTTCATTCAGAATATATATCAATTCAATAACTATGTAATTACATTACTTCATTAGTATCTAAATAATAAAGTAATTTGTAGACGAGTTCAAAGCTTACATCTACTTACAAACTAAAATAAATTCAACTCTATCAGGATTAAGAATAAGTTTCGAGTTGAGCATTTAACTACAATAAAAGAATTAGCAAAATATTATTTTAGACACATATTAAATTTAATCAAATAAAATCCATATTCTTTCACAGAGACACACGAGTATTGAAGTACAGGTTGGCACCAAAAATGTTCGATAAACTTTAATTTATTATTAAGTAGGTACAATTATTTTTTTTTTAATACAATTTTAATTTTTGTTTGGTTACACTTTTGAGACCTGATTTCAACGTAATTTTACTGTTCTTGGTTTCTGGTTTCCTTGAGTTTTGCTTAGACTATTTATTCTTGCGGATCGTTTAACATTTGTTTCACAATTGTCAGTTACATTTTTTTTTTTCTATTTAGCTCATCATCGAGTTTTCCGGATTCGAATACCTCTTCTAGTTCTGAGTTTATCTGATCTTCAATATCACTTTCTTCTGTTTTGTTCGTGTCTTCTATTGGTTTTCCATATAGGTCACTACGACCGACAGTCGGGCCGAAGTCACTTTGCCATCATAACTAACTAATAGGCCTTCATTTACCCATTAAGGTATAGAAATAAATATATTACCAATTAATGGCCTATTGATGGGAAGTTAACGGAAAATTGCTGGCCTTTTACCATATTAATAAAGGCCATGTGTCAGGCACATGATCAGACAGGATATTCGATAGTGCATTATTTGACCAGTAGTACCGTTTGAACTATAAATTCTATACAAAAACAGAAGGAATTTCAATATAGAATATGTAATTATCATTCCTCCATGATGTAGACATTTTATTTAATTCAGCTATATAATAATACTGAAAAAATGTCTTCTTCAAAAAAATTATTAATAAAATATTCTATATTAATATGTAAAATTAAAAAAATACAATGAATACTAAATAATGAATATCAGCAATGCAAGACTGGCCTAATACATATCCACTCGTTGAGTATGTAACAAGCGGTCATCGGTGTCTCCATCTATGAACGCAAGGCGGAGCCCTCCTGGACTGTTGGAGTTGAGTCTGCGGCAGTTAAAGGCTCTTTGACTTACTATGCTTTTACCCAATACAGTTATTTACCCATTATAAGGCCATCATCAAGCAACATAATGCTGGGCCACTATCGAAAGGCCAAAAGTAGGCTTTTATCTTTTAATCGTCGCATTCATTTTCCATTCAATTACAGCAAAAGGCCAGCAATATCCCGGCAATTTATTGTTTGTTGGGTAGTCTGATAGACAACTAACTTTATACCCAAAGCGCGACCAAAAACTAAATACTCTAAATAACGAACAAACCGTCTTACATTTTGGAACGCGCTTCCGTGTCGTTTAGCTGTCATTAGTGTCAGATGTCATTTGTCATAAATGTAATTTGTTTTTAATTTTGCAAAGAAAATTTTAATTGGGAAGTATGGGCGATTATTTTAAAGTTGTGTATATAAAAAGCATGCAAGAAGTAGGACACATACCCCATCAATGGGAAGAAAATGGTACAGTACCTACGAGCCCCTTCCCATTTCAGTTGGCCCACCTATTAATATTTTCTTTATATAACGACAATAAGAAAGTATTAAAGATTACATGCTTTTTTAAATCATAAATTAATTAACAATGCATTAATTTAGAATTATATTAGAACTAGAACTAGAAAACATCAATTTTTTTATTTATTTTTAAATTTATTAACACATGGAGCATTATTGCATTATTTCAACTTGAATTCAATGCGTTAGAAAATAAACCAAAATCGAAGGTAGCTATGAAAAAATAACAAACAATAATGCAAATAACTGCCACAAGACAATTTAACCTCTTTCAAGCTAATTCTGTCTAATAAAATGGGTAGAGGAAAAATCATTGACGAAAAAATACGTTTTCTTGTTATAATACATTGCAATTCTGGAAAATCGAACTCGGAAATTGCAAATATATTAGATTTATCACGATATAGTGTAAGAAATATAGTTAGAAGATACAAAACTACTGGTTCAATCATCCCAAAGCCCCGTCATGTTAGAAAAAGCAAGATTACAAATGCCGATAGACGAGCATTGAGAAGAATTATTGAAACTAACCGTCGTGCTAATTACCTTGAATTAAGTGCTCAGTGGAGTGATGCTGTTGGAAGACGAATTTCGAGATCTTCATGTCATAGAGAAGCTCGCAAATTGGGACTTGGGACTTACAAAGTAAGTTTATAATAATAAAAACAATAAAAAACATGGATTGAAGACACTAAAACAATCAAATATGTTTGCTTAAAATTGACAATTTTGTTACAGGTTAAAGAAAAACCACTACTAACTGCGAAACAGAAAAAAAATCGATTAAGATGGTCAAAAGAACATATGAGTTGGACTTCTCATCAATGGGATGCAATAAAATGGAGTGACGAGGCCCGATTCGAAGTTTGTGTTGGAGATAGCAGAAGTCGAGTTATTCGCAGAAAACATGAAGCGTTTCATCCAGACTGTCTCAAAAGAAAAGTAAAGTTTCCCGCATCGGTCATGGCCTGGGGCAGCATGTCATCTAAAGGAATAGGGAAATTGCATTTTATTGAAGGAATTGTAAATACAAATAAATATTTGGACATTTTGGAGGAATCACTTTTACCGACTATGGAATTATATTTGACATCAGGGAAAGATTTTGTATTTCAACAGGATGGAGCAGGGTGTCACACGTCAAAAAAAGCTCTAAAATGGATGGAAGACTTCGGTGTTCCACTTTTGGAATGGGTTTCTAGTAGTCCTGATTTATCACCAATAGAAACATTGTGGCATGAGATGAAAAAGGTACTTCGAAAACATCCTGCAAGAACAATACCTGAACTTAAACAAAAACTTCAAGATATATGGGATTCATTTACACCAGAATTTTGCCAAGGCTTAGTTAATACCATGCCGCAAAGAATTTCAGCTGTAATAAAAAATAAAGGTGACGTTACTCAATGGTAAACTTTAAAATTGATTAACGTTTGATTCCAACTATTTGTTTATTTTTTTTAATTTTATATTAAATAAATATTTTAATGTTTTCTACATATTTTCTATGATTAAACGATATTAAATATATTGTTCAATGAATAAAAATTGGAAAGTTTATGCAATATTTATATTTTTAATCTTTAAATACGAATTTCCTAAATTTCAATAGGTGGGCCAACTGAAATGGGAAGGGGCTCGTATACTGGCCCCCCACAAAGAGTCAAGTACGACAACAGCAGTCTAACGCTAGTAGTATACCCCATATACCCCATATACGAATGTCTGATAAAAGGCAGCAATATCCTCCTGGAAAATTGGTTGTTTTCCTTAATTCATTTGACTTTAATTTGAAATTAATTCTTAATGAATTTAAACTGTCAGTCTTCATGTAGACTTGTGCATGTGAATTTTCTCCACGACATAATCTTTTTTTGCCTATAATAGGAGGCAGTATATTTAAAGGCTCATTTCATTTTCAATTTAAAACCGTTTTTTACATAAAATTTTGAAGTTATGTTATGATCATTCAGCATTTAGGTCTAAAAGTGAGGTTAGTTTAGTTGCAAAGGCGTCTCCGCAAAAACGTTTTTAATATAACTTAAAAATTGCCCACTACTTAGTTACATTTCACAACGTCGGAAAAACGTTTAATGTAACTAAAGTTGTCCACTTTAACGTTTTTACAACGTTATTCACATTCCCAAAATATTTACTACTTGTAGTTGGTTGGGTAAACGTTTTATCAACGTTTTAGTTTAACATTGTTTAACTAAAGTCATGCTCAACGTAAAGACAGCGTTGTCCGGTTGTTTTACGAAAAGTGTCTAAAACTGTTTTGTTTCAAGCTCGGACTCGATTTTCCTTCGATTGAAAAAAATATTCATGAGTCCAATTTCTTTTTGACTTTTTATTTAAGCTTTCTTTCTGCTCTAATTGACGTATCCTTATAAATTTTTCCCGTGTCTATTGTGATCAGCTAGACCCCAAAAATTATTAAAGCCTATCATCAGACATTTTTTATTTACTCTTTCGCTTGCATTTATCATTACTTCCAGATCCCAGTTCTTTTATTTTCATAAATTTAACGGTTTTACTTGTACATTCTCGACCTGAATTCTTTAATCTTTTCAAGACATTTATCTTCTAAAGACTGGGGATCCCTCTCTCTTTTTCTTCCAACATTTGCTTTCTTTCGATAGTTTTTCTTAGTAGAGGTGTGTAGGATGATGTGCTTGTATTTTTAGTGCATGATGTGGAAGTGCCAGCTATGGGTGTGTTTATTAATATCTATTGAGTTATTTTTATCAATAACAGGTAATTCCATTATAAATAGGATAGGATGTAGTAAGCCAGAGTTGGCTAACTCCACCAAATATTTATAATGAGTTAGTAATTAATGAGTCAGTATCAATATGTGTTGATTTATTTGGCTCAGTGAGTTATTTTGCCCAGTAACAGGTTATTCAGTTGTGAAAGGTATACTAGGATTTTATAGTTCCACAAGATTATTTGGTAATTTATTTTCCTTAGTCGCAGGTAGTTCTACAATAAATGCTGTAGAAGGAAATATTTCCGATTCAATTGACTTACTATTAATATTTGTGTTTCCGGTTTATCATTAAACGTTATATCATTCTGAGCAAGTAATAAGTAAAATTGTCTTTCAACATTCTCCTTGTTAAAGCCTGATGTAGATTCCGCAATACAAAAAATAATATGATTTAACTAAGTCAATATAATTTGGAAGTACTTTGTGTATTTTTGCTGAGCTATTATTCGAGTTAGTCGCTTCTTTGTAGTCTACATTTTTTAGAAATAAACTTGATAATACTTTTAATCATTTGAAAATACAGCATGATATTACTAAAATAAAAATTATAAACCTTTCTTCTAATATTCTCCATCATGTAATGATCTAGACTTACTAGAGATCTTTTATTCCACTTTTTTCTTGAAATACATTTGTGGCTCGTAATAACTTTTCTAATCGAAGGTTTTGAAATTTTTGTCCAATGTGTATTCTTCCTATGCTACCGTAATTAGACCTATTATTTTTCAATTTTAATTTATGGTAACCATTTCAAATATTTTTTTGAGTTGAGGCTGACATCTACATACCAATTTTTTGGTTAATATCATCCCCTTTCTCCTCCTCCAATTCTTCTTTATTTTCAGAAAAACTTTGATGGGTTTTGCATAGAATTATATAGGGTCACTTGGGGTAAGAGCGCATTGTTTGAGATAAATGTATTAATAAAAATCTAAATAACAATACTCTTAACCCTTAACTGGTATGGTGGTGTCTCTCGTGACCCCAGACGCGGTATATTGGATGTAATTTCGCAATATTCGGCAACACCGCAGCAAGCATCTCAGTAGCCGTATAACTTACGTTGGTTTAGTTGTCGATGAGAACGCATGTGAGCAACATTGATTCGTTTGTGAATTATTTACGTTTGGGGCAACCAGACACCCCAGTATACCAGTTAAGTTTTTTTTTATGTTGTGATGGCGCGTAAAGTTTTAACAGATAAACAGCTGGAAGAAGTAGCTGCGAACCTAAGTGATCCTGATGAGTGCGAAGAGGGTCTAAGTGACTTTGATGAATCTTGTGATGATCTTTCAGACAAGGAAAGTGAACATAGTTTACATGACTCAGAGTCGGAAAGAGACATTTCAGAGTATGAGGTGGAGGAGGAGGAAATCGTGGAAGAGGAAAATGCTAGCGAACCTGATGAGGCAAACCAAGTAAGAGCAAACTATTATTATGGTAAAAATAGGTATAAATGGGCAAAAACAGCTCCCAAAAAGGACGTACGAATACCCGCGCATAATTTAGTAATGCACTTACCAGGACTCAAAGGGCCTGCTCGAATAAAAAGCCCGTCTACGCCTTATGAAGCTTGGCAACTACTTTTCACAGAGGATATTCTATACATTATATTGGAACATACTAATGCTAAGATAACTGAACTATCATCCAATTACCAAGGAAGCCACGTGTCTTTTGTTGACCATTTGGGACTAACCGAGCTGAAGGCCTTTCTGGGACTACTCTACATAGCAGGAATTTTTAAATCTGGGCGAGAGGATACAGCTTCTTTATTTTCAACCGATGATACCGGAAGACCAATTTTTCGGGCAACTATGTCTCAGAAGCGATTTTTATTTCTTCTGAGTGCAATAAGATTCGATGACGTTGCAAGTAGAAGAAACAGAATTGACGAGGGCGATAAATTAGCAGCGGTATCACAAATTTTTAACATATTGGTAAATAATTGTCAAGATAATTACACATGTTCTGAATATTCAACAGTTGATGATATGTTGGTTGCATTCAGAGGTAGGTGTAGCTTTAGAATGTATATGAAAAGTAAACCAGCAAAATATGGACTGAAAATTATGTGCTTGTGTGACGCCAAGAGCCATTACCTCCTGAATGCTTTTGTATATACTGGAAAGAGTAATGAAAGGCAAACAAGAAAGTTGAGCGTTCCTACACTAGATGTCCTAAATTTAGTGAAACCCATTGAAAATACTAATAGGAACGTAACAGGAGACAATTGGTTCACATCGATAGAACTAATAAATGAGCTGAAATCTAGGCGATTGACTTATGTAGGAACAGTAAAAAAAAACAAAAGAGAAGTACCACCACAGTTTCTACCCCACAAGCAACGGGAAGCAAACACTTCAATTTTTGGGTTTACGAGGAACCATACAATGGTATCTTACGTTCCAAAAAATATAAAGCTGTACTTCTACTATTTTCAATGCATCATTCTGGCGAGATAGACCCTGAATCACAAAAACCAGAAATAATTGAATTCTATAACGCAACAAAGACGGGTGTAGACAGTCTGGATCAGAAATGTGCAAGTTATTCGTGTGGCCGCCGAACTAGAAGATGGCCACTAGCTATCTTTTATGCTATGATGAACATTGCAAGAGTGAACTCATAAGTATTATTCAAAGCAGCGAATGCTGGTATCAAAATGACTAGAAGAGAACATGGCATATCTCTCAAAAAAGCACTTATCAATGATCATATGATAGACAGAATGCAAAACAACAAGCTGCCAAACAACATAAGATCATCCATTGCTGAAATTCTAAAAATTCAGGTCCCATTGCCAGAAGAAAGAGCGGGACCCCAGCTAAAAAGACAGAGAAGTTTTTACTGTATACGGGTGAAAGATCAAAAGTATTCAACCAGATGTTTAAAGTGCTCCAAAACTGTGTGCAAACAGCACTCAACCCAGCTAATTCGGTGCAGCTCATGCAATGATGATCAAAATCTGTAAGTCAAAAACCTGGTTGTCAGTTTTTATGTAGTTTCCTAAAATGTTGTTTTTTTTGTTTCAGGGGAACAGTCGATGAGTAAACAAAACTCCCGCGGAACTGCAACCAGAAATTATTTCATTTATATTTTTTATTTTGGTTTTTTGTTTAAACATGTCTAAGAATGCTTTATATCTTTTTTATTTTTTCTGATTAAATACTTTTTAAGAATGTGATGATTTTTTTCACAGAACTAGTCAATTATGGTTTAAATAATGAAAAAATATAGAAAAAATAATTATTCTATAGGTTTTTTAGAAAATATGACTGGGGTCTCACAAGACCCCAGTATACCAGTTATGTTCCAAAAAACTTGCGTACCAGTTAAGGGTTAATAATAACACTACAAAATTCAATTTTATTGTGACATTTACTTTATGTTTACAGGATCAACAAAAATTTAAAAAATATATTACCAAAATTTATTATAAATGCCAACTGTTTGTTTCATTTAATTGTACCATAAATACTGAAATGATAATCTTAATAAAATCTCATCTATTTACTCGAAATTAATTAATATAAATTTATTCAGCTTATCATTTTTTTATTAACGTATTCTCGTACAGGTTTTATATTTTTTACATTTTCTTAGTATATATTAATAGTTGACCCCCAGTTTTAAGCCAAAAATTAACATTTTCCACTATAGAATTTGCGGGAAAAATAAATATATACCGTCTGCCTTGTGAATTACCCTGTATTGGTAAACAATAATTTAAACTGCCAAAGTCGACTTTAAACTATTTAAATTTTACAATTTATGTGGGTATTTAAATATCAATTTAGTTGTTTTTGAGGTGTCACTGATTCTATTTATTTAAAAAATAGTCAATAAAAATTATAATTATTTACACACCTTCAGGGATTACATTATTTTCATCACTTTCAAAGGACCTCCAAAGATCCATTTTTTTATAAACAAAAAATCCAAACAGTAATGTAAATACAACACTGGATAAACAAACATTGTCCATCTGTGCTCAGTCAACACGACGATGACACATAAAAGCCTGCCAAATAACCAATTAGAACATAAATTAAACAAAATCACAGAATTACTATTGGATATCCCAGTCCACGTGTACGGGCATTTTTTACGGGCTATCGTGGGATACACCAGAAAGAAATTTGAAAAAGGCTCGATTCAACTAATAGAAGACGCTAAAATTAAAGTGTTATTAATAATTGAGCCGCCAGATTCTCATCGAATAGCGATGTCAGACATAAAATATTTATTTGATACTACCTTCCAGCATATTTGCTCGAAGGGTACTATGCGCTTAACGTACACAGTCGTTCAGATGTAATAAAATTGAACGATTCACTTTATTTTTCCAGTTTGACAACTATGTTTTCTGAGCTGAACGTCGGCAGTGTCTTTGTGAATTACAGTGGCGGCTTGTGGGGAGGTTCACAGTGATAGAATATAGGTATCAGTACAATGTTTTAGAAAGTTTATAATATACCTTTCTAAAACACTGACAGTTTTTTACCTATATCTGTACCGGGTTCTATATTCTGCTACTGTGAACCCCCAAAATTTTAGTCACGTGCCGTCCCTGGTGAATTATATATAGATATATTAATAATATTAATAATATTCCTCCTTCCTCTAGTATATCAAACTTTTTGTGACGGCGTAGTTGATGTTGTACTTGAGAAGCCCGATTGTGATTTGGTGCTATGTGGTGATTTTAACATCCCTGATGTTACTTGGAAGAATGATAACTTAGGCTTAGAGGCTGAATATTCGAATAACTCACCTGCTAAAATTATAGTTAATAATTTAAGTTTTTTAAATGTTTATCAAAAAAATGTCATTGCAAATTCTAGACTAAAAATGTTAGACTTGGTATTTTCACAAATTGAAAATTTAATTGTGTCTAAGGCTTTAGATCCTCTTTTTCCCTCAAGCATACATCATGAGCCTTTAGAAATTAATATAATAACCCATGACTCCCATTTAAATCACATTGCGGAAGAGTGGTATTTTGATTTTCGAAACGCAGATTTTTTCAGCATTAACAACTTTTTTGCAGACGTTGAATGGGATGAAATGTCTTTGTTAGGTGCTAATGAAGCAACTGAATTTCTTTATGACCAAATTTATACGGCACTCAATTTATTTGTACCAGTGAAAAAATATTCATTATCCAATTTTCCTTGTTGGTTTAATGTTGAACTTAAGAAATTAGTAGCTGAAAAAAAAAGAGTTCATAAGAAATACAAGCTATTCAATCAACACCACGATTATATTCTATTTAGTGATTTACGTAGGCGGTGCAAGGAACTATCTGAAGTTTGTTTCAAAGAATATAACAGAAAGATGGAAAATAATATTAACACTAATCCTAAATATTTTTGGAGCAACATAAATAACAAAAGAAAAGCCCATGATCTTCCAAAATCCATGACCTCTAATAACTCTGAGAGCTTCGATGATATTGTCAGCATTGTGAATGAATTCGCCAAGTTCTTTTCATCAGTTTTTTCTACCGACAATGTACAAAATTTACCTTCAAATAATTTTAAGAATACTGTGAATATATCAAACTATCAAATTAATGTAATCGACATTATGGAAAAAATTAACAGTCTACCATCGAAATTTTCCCATGGTCCAGATGGGATTCCAACTTATTTTTTAAAAAAGTGCATTTATACTTTGGCTAATCCTCTAAAAATCGTTTTTAACATATCCCTTAAATCAGGAATCTTTCCAAATTTCTGGAAACATAGTTTTTTGAAACCAATTTATAAATCGGGCCCAAAAGAGAAAATTGAAAACTACCGAGCTGTTTGTATCCAGTCCGATATTCCTAAAGCATTCGATTATCTCATGAGTAAGTTCTTATCTTGGGAATGTAAAAACATCATCATTAATGAACAGCATGGTTTCTGTCCTGGTCGGTCAACAGTGACTAATCTCTTGCTTTACAACACTTACATAATTAATGCTTTAGAAAATAAGTCACAAGTTGACTCGATCTATACAGACTTCTCAAAAGCCTTTGATCGAGTAAACCATAAACTTCTTATAAACGAACTAAAAAATATTGGAATATCGGGTGTCATGCTGATATGGATTCAAAGTTATTTAACAAATCGTTTTCAAAGCGTGAAAATTGCGGGTGTTGTATCTCATGAGATTACAGTTCCTTCAGGTGTACCTCAAGGTTCTCATTGTGGACCTATTCTATTTAATTTGTTTATTAACGATATTTGTGATACATTAAAATTTAGCCAATACCTACTTTTTGCAGATGATTTTAAGTTATTCAAATCTATTAATTCACATTCTGATATAATTGAATTGCAAACAGACCTTGACTCCCTGAATATATGGTGCAATCTAAACCAAATGGATCTAAATATTAAGAAGTGCTTTTGTATATCTTTTAGCAAAATTTTGTCACCCATCATACATGACTATCAAATTAACAATCATAGTGTGTCAAGAGTTGATACCATTAAAGATTTAGGTGTCATGATGAATAGTAAATTGTCTTTTCAGGCACATATAGATATGATAACAGCAAAGGCATCAAAACTATTAGGTTTCATTTCTAGGTCATCCACGGATTTTTCTGCTTATACGTTCAGAACGATGTATTGTTCTCTAATAAGATCACAATTAGAATAGTGTTCGATTATTTGGAATCCATATTACAATACTCATAAGTATCAAATTGAGACTATTCAGAATAAATTCTTGAGAATATGCGCCTATAAAATGGGTTATATAAGAGGAGATTACTCATATGCTTCAATTAATTCTCAATTAAACTTAAAATCACTTCACTTTAGAAGAACAGTTTCTGATATAATTTTTATAAATAAATTGTTAACAGGGAATATTGATTCTCCCCAAGCAGTAGGTCTTATTAATTTTAATACCTTTAGTAGGACTAGACAATTCGACTTATTTAATATACCACTACATACCACTAATTATGCCTTTAATTCACCAGTAAGTCGAATGTTACGTGAATGTAATAAGTTGAAATGTAAAAATTGTGATATTTTTGGAACTATTAATGCTCTCAGGACTTATTTAAATAATATGGAAGTCTAACATTTTTTTTGTCTTCATTTTCTAACTGATTTTATAATTGTTATTTGATGCCGTTATATTTTATATTTTGTATAGTATTTTATATTACCTATATTAGTATTAGTTTAGTATTTTGTTACCCGTGAATAAATAAATAAATAAATAAATACTGATATTTAATAGTGAAATAGTAAAATTTATATGTGCCGTCTACTATAAAAATATTAATTTCCCAAAAATCTAACAGAGGCGTCACTTTCCAGACGAAAAATCTTGCAATGTAAAGGTATCGTAGTACCCCACTTTTTATGTTTATTTTTGACTATTTTTTAAATTAAAAAATATGTACGTGTAGGTAAGAGTTAAGTCTATGCTGTACTAAAACTACTTTCATAAAAATCAATTTAGTTTTTTCTAAAAAAAAATGAGAAAATGGGAAAAAAGTCGAGTTTTAAAAAAAATCAAATTTTGAAAGTGTATTTTTCTCTTTTAAAAAAGTTAAAAATAATCTTTAAAATTTGGATACGACGAAACCCTTGCATGCTCTGCTCTAAAGTCAAGTAAGTACCCCTCTTAATATATTTTCGTTTTATAGGATAATTCCCCATTATTTAATTATTTATCAAACTGTCCTTGTAGAATCGGCAGAAAGTAGAAATTTAAATACTTCATAGGTGCTCGAGAAAATTCTCACACCTCCTAATAACTATATCACCTACAAGTGTGAGTCACGATGGGATTGCCCAGGGGGCGCTGTTCATTATACTTACATTATACCATTGGAATTGAAAAGGATGTGATATATATTCGACAGAACAGAGCTCACGCGTGGGAAGACCATTGTGCGACCTATCGCGTATATTAATAGTCCATCAAGTAAATATAATTGAGAGGTAATTAAACCTCTTTTATTGTTATTATTACAGTTGTAAAAATTATGCCGTTTTGCTGCTGTTGTTTCGCCTACTAAGTCGGTCCGATATGAAACAGATATGGGCGAATTGTGAGGGAAATCGTTTGATGTCAGTGTAATGTAATTGTAGAATTATACATTAGAAAGGATTATATACATACCTATTTATTGATTTTTTTTTTGGTTCGGAGCAAGTTAGAATCACTTTCACTGCTTCTCACGGTGACAAATGCAATGTCTGTTCAGTTTGTTTCACTTATTAATATGATTTGAATTCGATTATCATATTTTATGCATACCTGGACGGTCCCGTGGTCATAATATGTTTGCATTCTTTAATATGATATATGGTGCGATTTATTGAAGGTTTAAGCACGAACAAATTTCCAAAATATTTTTCTTAATACGTATATTATTAAAATGTATACCTCGACACAAATTTTTTATGTCTTTTTAATTTTTGATAACTCCTCAAAAAAGAAATGACATGGCTTGCCATGTACTGCAGTGTTTTATAGAGATCACAAGTTTTAAATGAATTTAATAACATTTAAAATTGTGGTCCCCATTTTCTTGTGCAACAAGAGTTGTACAGTATATTGTTTCTACGACCCACTAACGAAAATCTACAAATTAAAAAAAATAGTTTAGCTTATTAAGACAAAATAACTAATTTTAAAATAATTTATGACTATTACTAATTTATATAATAAAATAAACATGAAAAAAAAAAACAATTTAAATAGTCCCCTAACCAGATTTGAACAAGGGCCTCTCACGTGAAAGACAGTATCCTCATCTTTACCTCCACATTTAGGATTTTAGTTTTAATACTCGTATTTAAATTAGTTTCATATAGTTTGATTTAATGTTAAGTTTTTTGTTTTAAAATATGGACCAAATAAACATTAAAATGCTGTTATTTATCGATTCTACACTAAAATTTCTCATTTTAATAAATATTTAATCTTAGTAACTAAAAAATATACTGACAACTAGTTTGACAGAATTAAAAATCTGATGTGTCCAACACATGACTTTCCTATCTAGTTATTATAGGCTTTTTCTGGTTGTTTTGTGCAACCTATTGCAGCATCTCTATAAATGTTTAGAGGATAAACTAAATATATACATTTTACCTCGAAACATTTTTCTATAGATATTCATTGAGAACGAAAATACTGAAAAATTAAAATTTAGCACTTTTGCTACAATTTTTCCATTACGGTCCATTTTATAAAAATCATGTATAAACAAAAATTATAGAGATCGATATCGCAAACAACTTTTATTTCAACAATTTTCATAAAAAGCAGAATTTTGAACATTTTGTCAAATTGCTCGAATACGGACCATTTCAGGAAATTTTGACATAAGGCAAAAAATTATAGATAATAATATTAGAAGTAACTTTTATTTGAACAACTTTGTTCTCCAAACATAAATAACAGACATATTCCATAAAATATAAAAACGGCCTCCTATAAAGTACCCCCCCCCCCAGATGTTCCGCCTTTGTCCAAAATCTAATCATTTTACGTCAGGCTGAAATAAAACTTAAGTTTAAAATTTAATGTTTTTTTCTTTATCCGTTTTTGAGTTTTCTTCAAAATTCGAAATTTACACATTTTCTCAAATATCTCGAATACGGTCCATTTTAGAAAAATTATATATAAAATAAAAATTATAGAGAATTATATTGCAAACAACTTTTATTCAAACAATTTTTATAAAAAAATATTTCTATAAATATTCTATAAAAAATAAAAATAACCACCCATAAAGTACCCCCCCCCAAATGTTCCGACTCTGCTCAAAAACTAATCATTTTAATGGACTATGGAATAAAGCCTAAGTTTAAAATTTGGTGTTTTTCTATGTATCGGTTCATGAGTTATGCGACACACACACACAAACACATATACACAAACACACACACACACACACACACACGCACGCACGCACGCACGCACGCACGCACGCACGCACGCACGCACGCACGCACGCACGCACGCACCCACACACACACACACACACACACACACACACACACACACACACACACACACACACACACACACACACACACACACACACACACACACACACACACACACACACACACACACACACACACACACACACACACACACACACACACACACACACACACACACACACACACACACACACACACACACACACACACACACACACACACACACACACACACACACACACACACACACACACACACACACACACACACACACACACACACACACACACACACACACACACACACACACACACACACACACACACACACACACACACACACACACACACACACACACACACACACACACACACACACACACACACACACACACACACACACACACACACACACACACACACACACACACACACACACACACACACACACACACACACACACACACACACACACACACACACACACACACACACACACACACACACACACACACACACACACACACACACACACACACACACACACACACACACACACACACACACACACACACACACACACACACACACACACACACACACACACACACACACACACACACACACACACACACACACACACACACACACACACACACACACACACACACACACACACACACACACACACACACACACACACACACACACACACACACACACACACACACACACACACACACACACACACACACACACACACACACACACACACACACACACACACACACACACACACACACACACACACACACACACACACACACACACACACACACACACACACACACACACACACACACACACACACACACACACACGGAAAACGGAAAACGGAAAACGGAAAACGGAAAACGGAAAACGGAAAACGGAAAACGGAAAACGGAAAACGGAAAACGGAAAACGGAAAACGGAAAACGGAAAACGGAAAACGGAAAACGGAAAACGGAAAACGGAAAACGGAAAACGGAAAACGGAAAACGGAAAACGGAAAACGGAAAACGGAAAACGGAAAACGGAAAACGGAAAACGGAAAACGGAAAACGGAAAACGGAAAACGGAAAACGGAAAACGGAAAACGGAAAACGGAAAACGGAAAACGGAAAACGGAAAACGGAAAAAGGAAAACGGAAAACGGAAAACGGAAAACGGAAAACGGAAAACGGAAAACGGAAAACGGAAAACGGGAAAACGGAAAACGGAAAACGGAAAACGGAAAACGGAAAACGGAAAACGGAAAACGGAAAAAGGAAAAAGGAAAACGGAAAACGGAAAACGGAAAACGGAAAACGGAAAACGGAAAACGGAAAACGGAAAACGGAAAACGGAAAACGGAAAACGGAAAACGGAAAACGGAAAACGGAAAACGGAAAACGGAAATCGGAAAACGGAAAACGGAAAACGGAAAACGGAAACTACAGTTACATTTGTTCTTCATTGTCATTAAAATTTAATCTTCAGTTTCATTTGTTCTTTAGTTTCATTTGTTCTTAACTTTAATTTGTTCTTCACTTTAATTTATTTTATTTATTTTGTTTATTAAAAAAAAATATGTAAAATAATTGTTATAATTCACATGGCAACCCTTTAAATCCATAAATAAAAATTTTTTGACTGCAGTAACTTTTAAATAAAATTCGTATTTTACAAAAAAACTTAAATATTTCACCCACCAGAATGTCAAGTAGAAGATAATCTTAAACATTTGACAATCTGACAGTTCATGTTGCAGGACTTCGTTCTGCTCGTCCCCCAAATATTTACTCGTTTCATAAAATTAGATATTTCATAACTATTTGCATAAATAGTTATTATTTGCATCGTAAAAATTTTTAAAATCTGTTAGGCAATATATGCTATTATATTATTTATTATAAAAGCTATTATAACAACAGTTACTCGCCCAATTAACTAATTGCTCCAGAAGAACAAACTTTTAGTACGCTTGTCAATAAGATATAACCGAATAATACTAAGAGGAACTAATAGAAGGTTAATTACAGGTGACCTTAACCCCTCAAAGCGAAAAAAAGTGAAAACCACGTTTGAATGCAAGCTGATTAATACCATTAAACATATGTCAAATCGGAGTTGTTTCTTCTCGCCTCGGATGAATGGGTGCCGTGCTGTACCGTTGCAGATGTGTAGATAGAAGATGGTCGCGTCCTCTAACGCTGCTTTGTGCCTCAATAAACGCGCGCACAAAGCACAAAACACAAAAATGAAATTGTGTTTATGCTCATTAATATAGTGCACAGTCATCTAATCGCTCATGGTTACGAACAACACCGTCTTTTTGTTTTCTCATCAATCTGCTCTGAAAAGTGTTAAGGCCCGTACGTCAAACATTCCGCGCCGTGTAACATCAATAACCAGCGACGGACTCCAAGGGGGTTTGTTTAATATTTCAGGGTACTTCCACGGCATTCTTCTTATAGTGTTTAAATGTCAAATCTGCTACTGGGATCAAAGCATCAATTTCTAGCTGTTTTAACCAGTTTGATCTCAAGTTTGAATAATGAAAATTCGTTAAATGACGCTTATTCTAAATCAAATTCTGTAAGAAAAAATTTAATGTGTCACGGGTAAATTGTTTTATTATAACCAATTTTCTTCCAGAAGTTGATATTGTGGCATGTGTGTTCTTAAAAATGTAACCATTTATTTATTTGCTATTCATATTCCCAATACACCTTTGTGAAATTTGAAAATTTATTTGAACTTCTGGAAAATATTGTGTCTTTATACAATAACATAATATTTATTGATAATTTCATTGTAACTATTTTTAATAATAAATTTTTTTAATAATAATGAAACGATTTTATCAATCTCTGCAACTTGACCCAATTTAGCAACATTACTAATTGTAATGGGAGACTGCTAGATCTTGTTTTAAATGATTCAAATTGTGGAGTAAACCGTGAGACTATGCCTTTAGTTAAAGAAGATATACATCACTCTCTTTTGGTTAATTTTTCGTTAGATCAATTATTATGTAATCAAGTTAATTTTCCAGTTACGTGTGAATCCAAAACTTACAATTTAAAGCGAGCGAATTTTCTAAATTTATATAGTGCCCTAGATGCCAACGATGGGTCATTTTTAGATTCTATTAACGACGTCAATGTAGCTTGTTCAAAATTTTATTTTTATTCAAACTTAAATTCTCTTTTTGATTTGTTTGTTTCACTTTATAAAAAAGGTACACATGACAATACCTACCTTGTTATAATACCGAAATTATAAATAAAAATAAAAAAACTTTTGCCATAAAAAATATACTAAAAGTAGCGATCCGTTTTATTTAAATCGATTTAAAAATTTAAGAAAAGAAGTCAAAAGACTTGCTAGGGTTGCATATGATAACTACATCTCTAAAGTTGAATACTCCGTCTCTAGTGAGCCTAAAGAATTTTGGAAATATATTCAAACTAAAAAAGGTAAATCTTATAATACAGGGAATTCTGTTCAACGAAGAAATTTCTTACGACACTCCTCAAAATATAGTTTTTTTAATTAAAGATTATAGAAATATTTTTATAAAACACCTTAAATTTATTTTAAATATGTTATTAAAAACAGATAAATTTAAAATCGCACGTGTATGTCTAGTTCTCAAATCAGGAGATCCATCTCTATTTAATAATTATTTCAGTTTTAAATAATTTTGCTAAGATTTTCGAAATTTGCATTTATAATAAAATTTACCCTCTAACTAAATGTTTAATATCGGTACATCAACATGGTTTTATGGAAAATCGTTCCACTGTTTCTAATTTATCATCATTTTCTCATTTAAAAGTATTTCATGAAATTTCTGATATACGTAATAGTTTATTCCTTCAAAAACAATTAAATAATTTATATGATTGATGTATGCGCAATAAATTGTTTCTCGATATTTGTTTGCTGCATGTTGTCCGGATAACTTAAAAGCTCTCTGACAACTCTGCACTTTCTTGTTTCATCCATCTTTCCTTGTATTTCACAAGACTCTTATATTCACATCTTCTTCACTTATGTTTACTGCTTGCTTTGAGAGCATGTTATGTATCCACCCACTAACTATTTGTGGAATATTCCTATTGGTTAGTGAGTGTATTACCTTTAGAAATGTGGTTTTATCAAAAGCACCTTCTATGTCTATGAAAACACTCAAGGCGGACTCCTTATTGTCCAGGGATCTTTCTATCTGGCCAGCTACTAGATGAAGGGCTGAATCAGTAGAACTGCCTGGGGTGTATGCGTGTTAGTTTGGGTGTAGTGGTGTTGTTGTAATCACCTCATCCCTTATGTACCTTCCGCATATCCTTTCCAATGTCTTCATGGAAAACGATGTCAGAATAATTGGTCGGTATGTTTTTGGGACAGTGTAATCCATCCTTTTAGGTTTGGGTAAAAAAACCACTTTTATCTCTCCATTTTTGGGGGATATACCTCAGAGCCAACGAGGATCTGAATATACCCACCAGGTGCGGTGTGAGTTCTTCCAGACTCCACTGAAGTAGGGCCATCTCTCTTAGAGCCTCTTGGAGAAGGTAAGCATAGATTGCCCTGTCCGTCTTCCTAGGGTTCCGAGCGTAGAGGTCGGCAACATCAAGTTTATTTTGAATGTTAACCAGCGGTTAACTCTTGCACATATCCAGCTTTGTGGAATATATCCGAATGCTATGATATCTCGGAATAGTTAACAAGTATGCCCTCCAGTACTTCCTGACCCTTTTGTAGATAGAAGTACCGGGATTATACCATTAGATCCAGCTGCCTTGTTTGGTTAAAAGGAATTTATCACCCACATAAGTTTTGTTCTGTTAACTATTGAGTTTGCAGAAGACCAGTTTGTTTTTAAGGCCCTAGGAATTAGTGCCTCAATACTCCTGTTTATCAAAAATAATCTCACATCCAGGAAAGTATGAATTCTTCGGTGTCGGAGTGCAGTCCTCCAGTCCTCCCTAGATTTTTGTACCCAGATTAAGCAGGATGTAAGAATGGCCGGAAAGTGACGCTTCTCCGCCAATGAACACCTTTGTTGTATTCCAGGGGTTATATAAATTACTTCCCTTTACACAAATGTTACGAAGGTTGATTTATTTCCAACGTTTGCTACTTCTAGTTTATTGGAAGCAAGACATTCTAGAAGAGCTTCTCCTAGGTTATTAATATCACTGCTCCCCCGTACGATATGGTAAGCATTGGCATCACATACTAGGAGAAGTTCGATTTTATATTTTTTACAGTGACCAACCAGTTCTCTCGTCCATTGGTCGGGGAGCACAGGTTAATTATATGGCAGATAGGCGGATCCAACAATTAAATTAGTTTATCCATCTAGCTTGAGGGATATTGTCACTAGGTCATTTATACAAAATTCCATAGTGGAAACACCTTCAAGCTTTTATTTATAATAATGCAGATTCTTAATTGTCCAGGCACTGAGTGAATCATGTCATAGTCCCCTGATATATTCGACTCTTTAATTCGCCCCTTTTATACAAGAGGTTCTTTGGAATAAAGCAAACTTAACGTCTTGTTTTATCATACGTTGTAGGACATCTGTTGAAGCCCAACAGTGATGTATATTTGCTTGAAGTACCTTCATTTTTTTTTGGAACCCCTACTTCTTGATATAGAGTCCTCTTCCTCCCCAGCACAGTAGTCATATCAGACAGTGGTAAAATTCCTTAAAGAGTCCTTTCATCGTTTTCACCTAACTCACGTGCTGTATATTCTGAGCCCCCTATTTCTATTGGAGCTTAAGCCACTTATTCTGAAGCCCCATTTTCTTGTGGTTCTGCGATTAAGGAATGATTTTCTTTTGGTATGTTTGTTCTTTCTTAGTAGGAGCTTATTTTCCCCAAGAAGTTTCAGCCTTCTCAAAATATTTTGGGAGATTTAGGCTCTCACTATACTTATGTTTACCACTAACCAAGAAAATCCTGGCCGTTTTCCATCCACCACCCGCTCAGTAGGCACTCAACCGCTGAAAATGCAATGAATAGTCTTGTCGAATTCTTCTTAAAATTAGCTTTTTAATGACGTGTCATACTTGGCATTTTCCTTATTTAACTTGCATTAGTTAGACTAGTTAGAGTAACCGAGTGGAGGGAAATGACATATGACAGTTAACATGAACTAGAAGCGATCTGTCCGAGCGTTTTTTAACATCCACAATATTAATATCCAAAAACTCCCATGTCAAATTTTCGTTGGGTCACCTTGTATAAAGAGAGTAATAATATTAAAGAAAATTTACTTATAAATAATAACCTTTAAACAAAATATAAACTATAAAGAAGTACTGAATAAATAGTTTTGAAAATTATTAAAATCAGATAAGTTTGAATCAAATAAATTGCTAATGAAATTGATATTTTTGTATTTGATTGTATGTTACTCTTTCCATTTTCTGAAAACAAATTCTCCATAAAACAAGAAATAATAAAAAGTTTACAATAAAAACTTTTATCCAATTTGTAATTTATATCGTGTACCAATGACCAAGTCCGGTTCTGTTTATTTTCAAATAAACAAATATTGTCGTCGATAGAATCTTAATTAAATAACTTACCGAAATATATGTAAGTTTCCTTTATCGGCGTCACATTTCGCACTTTTATTATAAATGCTACTTTTTACGACACCCTTTGTATTTTAACGTTAATTTCCAAAATATAAGTCACTGAAATACTAAAGTAATTCTCGTTGAGACAATTGATTTGAATTAAATTGGACACACAATACTCTGACATGTGACGTACTCAACTGTGATTGGTCAGTGTGAATGGTTTCGAAGTAGGATCATGCTCAGTGACTCTATATTCTATCTACAGTTTATATAATCTAAGATTGCGACTCAGCAAGCGTAACATCCAAGTCTTTTTCAAAGCTCGTGTGTTGTTTCTCACTTCGACGCATTGTGAGAGAAGATAATATTTTTTTTATTTCCAATTGAATTACACTTTTTTTAGGTACACATACGAAAATATATAAAATGAACGGAAATAAATATAAGATCCATAGAAGCCTGTATGGCTAGTGTATGGTTTCTCTAATATATTTCTGTTTTTTTTATATTGATGTTAACATATTTTTTTTGTCTATTTTATTTTATATTAAATAACCTAAATAATCATTTGGAACATTTGCGACATTTCATTCCTAATCAAAATTTCAAATTAATCATTAATTTAGACATTATAAATTAAGCATAAATTAAACATTATAAACTAAATATCGTATTTTAAATTAAAAATGAAATATTAAATATCTCAAAGTAAACATTTTAAATTAAACGCTTTAAATTAAATAATTCAAATTAAACACTGTTAATAAAATATTCTAAATCAAAGACTCTAAATTACATATTTTAAATTAAATACAATATAATTGAATATATCACTGTAATAAGAAGTGCAGAAGAATTAAGTGAGGTACGTATTTTATTTTTTATTCGAATTTTATTTTCTTTAATTAAGATACCTTTTTAAATTATATTAATATCGTTTTAAATTAATCAGATTACTTACTTGTTCTCTTGGTAGTTGCAATATCCATTTTTTTAGTTTTATTTTAAATATATTATTTTTTAAATTTTTTAATTTGTTTGGAATATGAGGATATATATGTCTTGCCGTAAAATAAAATGATCTTTGACCTATGGTCTTTTGTGCTTTTGCGGTTTGCGTTATTTGATTTTGTTTATACCGAGTGTCGTGATCATGATTTATTTTTTCTAACATATGCTTTTTCTTATGTTGTAGGGTCAATATTTTAAACATGTATATTTGATTAATATCCATAAGATAACTTTCTTTATATAGAAGGTTAGTATCATATCGTTTAGGTTTCTTTAGAATAATTTTTATAAACATTTTTTGGATAGTTTCTAATTTTTTAATTTGATTTTTATATGCCCCTCCCCATCCTGCTATTCCGTATTGTAGTAATGAGTGTACTAATGAGAAATAAATTGTTTTCAAATGATCAGATTTTAAAATTGATCGAAGTCTTCTAAATTTATACACTATGTATCTGATTTTTTTAATTAATGATGATATATGTACATCCCATTTTAAAAACCTGTCAATTTCGATTCCCAGGTATCTACAACTATTTATCTCATGTATTTCTAATGTATTATGATTTTGATTTAAAGTTAGCTTTTTGAAATTTGGTATTCTTTTTTTGTTACATGAAAAGGGTATATAATTTGTTTTTTCGAAATTAATTGTTAAGGACATTAAGTCAAACCAATTTTTTATATTGACTAGATCTTTCTTGGCTTTTTCTTTTACCAGTTTCCAAGATTTATCCGAATATTGTATAACGGTATCATCAGCAAAAGACGATATGGTACCATTACTTCTTATTTCTAAAAGACCATTAATATATATGGAGAATAGAATGGGCCCCAGTACTGTTCCTTGTGGAACACCATATGTTACAATACATGGATCACTTAGCTTATCTTCAATTTTAACATATTGAACTCTGTTAGCTAGGTAAGATTTTAGTATATTTGCTATTACTCCTCTGAAACCAAGGTCCTCTAGTACATCGATCAATATTTTATGATCAACGGTATCGAAGGCCTTTGCTAAGTCTAAAAATACACATAAGGTTGGTGTACTTTCATCAAGTTTTTTATAAATGTTATTAGTTAAAAATGTTATAGCATCTTCTGTTGACATACCTTGCTTAAAACCAAATTGTCGTTCTGATATATAATGATTTTTTTCCAGGAAGGTCACTATTCTCAATTTTATAATTTTCTCCACAACTTTAGTAATATTTGTTATTAATGATACTGGTCTATAATTGGAAGTATTTCTTTTATCGCCCTTTTTGTGTAGAGGCTTAATTAAACCCGTTTTTAGAGGTCCTGGAAATTGACCCTTTAGAAATATTTCATTTACTAAATGAGTAAGAGGTTTCTTTATAAATTCCTTAATAAGTAATAAGTGTTCACTAGTTATTCCGTCTATTCCTGGTGCTTTTTTAAGTTTTAGATCTCTTATGGAATTTTCTATTTCCTCTTCACAAGTTGGTAGAAAAAAAGCAGATTGGCAACTATATTTTCGATTCCATGTCATTTTTGGTTTTTTAATTTTTTCTGCCAAGGTTTTACCTACATTAGAAAAATACTCATTGAAATAGTTTGCTACATCTTTTTTTTCAGTTAGTTTAACATTGTTTTTATCTATTTCAATTTTATCATTTTGTTTTCCAACGAAGGTATTTACGGTTTTCCATAGAGTTTTACTATCTTTACTGTCTCCAATTCTATTAATAAAATAATCTTCTTTAGTTTTTTTTATAAGTTTATTAAATTTGTTTTTATATCTGTTATATTCTAGTCTTTTTGTCTCATTTTCTGGATCCTTTTTTTGAACAAGATATAAAGTTTCTTTGTGCTTTGCCGATTTCATCAGACCTTGTGTAATCCACGTTTGCCTTTTTTTGAATTTATTAAAATAATTCATTTGAATAGTTCCAGTTGTTATTGAGTCATTTATTTTGTTTATTAGTATGTTTGTTTTTTCATCAATGTTTTCAGTTTTGTAAAAATTGTCCCAGTTTTCGTTTTTAATAGAATTTAAAAATTTATTTTCATCTAACTTTGTATTTTTCTTTGTTTCAGATGAAAGTAAACAGGTTTGTTCCAATTCGTTTATTAATATTATGGGAAAGTGATCTGTAGTATCGTCCCTAAGAATAAACGTTTGATGTTTTACATTTTCTGGCCCGTTATATAAAAAATGATCAACGCAAGATTTTGATCCCTGTTGAATACGTGTATACTTATTTACTAATATTTTGTAGCCGTTTTCAGCTAATAAATTTAGATAATCTTGTGATTGTTTTTTATTTGATTTAGTATCTATATTTATATCTCCCACGAGGTAATAATGATTTACGTTAAGCGTTTTTCTGTTTTCTATGTATATCTCTAAATCATCTAAAAATTGGTTAATATTTGTCGCAATATTTCCAGAAACTACTGCAAACAACCTTGTATTTACATTGACTAGTAGAACAACCTTACGGACGTTTCATTGGAGATAATCCTGTTGCGACATCTGTTGGAACAAGTACAAATCTTGGTTCGTGCGCTAGCGCCTCCTTAATCATTAGGTATAAAATTCTAAATAATTAAAGCTTTTTTTATTTTTAAATTCATTTGGTTAGATTATATTTTCCAAAATCTACAAGTCCCCAGTTTACAGTAGGTACTTTATTCTTTATATGTGTCTATGTGAAAATTGATAGAGTTAAATTTGACTAGTTTTTATTATTTTTTATTTCTAATAGAGTAAAACTAGCGCTTTTTATCCTAAAACACAAGACTAAAGTGCACTTCTTAATCTATACGGTGTAAAAAAATCGTTTCTTTGTATAATATAATCTACTACGATGAATTTTTGGACGCCCATGTGAAAGCAAGGCACATATTTGTATTGCCGGGTTGCACACATTACAATGTTAACCCATCAGAGGTCAAAGGTCGCGAAATGGACTTTTGAAGATTTAGCGGCTCCTTTCATCTTCACTCTATTAGCGTTTTTATCTTATTCTTCTGTCTAAAGGCACGAGTAATGCCACAGTCGCTTTCATGCACTCGTAAAAATCCGTTGAGTTCATTTAAGACGGATTAGTTAGGGTGTATAAAAAATTAAACGCGGATTTTTTTGTTTTGTTTTGGCAGGCTTTTCTACGACAGGTCTGAGTCGTTCGTTTGATTTAGTTATTAAAAATAAATTGGATCTTTCTTCGCGTGCTCCAATTAAGAAATACAGAGTTTTTGTTCTCGATATGCTAATTTAATATAAAAGGTCTTTACAAAAATATACCACATATTTCTTAGACCAAAATAGGTCTATTTACGTAAAATTACTTTAGTACAAAGTTGCTTCGTTTGGGCTCCAGAGGGCATTGAAGTTACAATTTTTAAATCGTTTTTCCCATATAAATTTAAAACGGCATATCGTCGTTGATACTGCAATAGGGCCTATGTAAAAAAAATGCAATTTGGGGTTAAGATGCCAAAGTATCCAATAAAAGCCAGACTATTACTCTGCAAAACATCGTATGTAAATACCCAATAGAAATTCCAGTTTCTTCGTCGTAGCAAGGTGGCCTATGTTATACGGGTTTTACATTGGCTACCCCAAACAAGCGTATGTGAACATATTTGATAGGTTGGTAACACGTAAGTCGTATACTGGTTATTTCAATTAGCCGTATGTGAAGTGCGATGTGTTTTTATGCTGAAATTAGTTGGAAAATGTGCTGATTTGTTTGTTACTATCACATAGAATTGGTAAGTTAAAAATAATTTATAGTTATTAACGTAAAAAATGGTCAATATCAAAACATTTACATGATTTACCTTCTCAAACATGTGTTTGTAAATTTTCTAACCTATAAATAGTTTTATTTTCTTGAAGGACTTATTCTTACCGGCATTACGATGCAATTCTAGTAGGCATGGATAGAATTAGCACTCTAATGCTTCACTTTAATGTTTTTTTTTTCAATAAAGTTGAACTGTCACCTCCTGTTTATCGAAATAACAATCACATACGACATATTGCGGTTCTTATTTAATAAAATAATAACTACATACGACATATTGCAGCGTAAAGTTTAATTTTATTTTTCTTCTTTCAGCACAAAAAATGAGTAGCAGAGGTAGGCAGATGGTAGAGATGGTACTTGACCAGGCTTCTTCAACATCAAATCATGTGATCGCCAGAGATAGAGATGTTTATGACATTGCGAAAAACAATGTTAATGGTATGGAGTTAGAAAATGGTATTCATGTGGAATATCAGTCGGTCGATGCTTTGGAGAAAGTCGAACATGAATCAGTAGAAATGACTGAAAACGTATACGAAGATGACGAACCATTTCAGGATTCTGGTTCTGAATACATTCCATCTGAAGAAGAGAATAATAGTCGGAATAATATGTCAATAGTTAAAACTTCTGATGAAGAAGGTCGTAATCAGCAACTAGTAGATGAAGAGCACGGACTTGTTGAGGGAAGAAAAAGATCTAGAAAGAGCAAAGGGCAGGGAGATCCTGCTAATTGGAAGCGAGCCAAAAATTCTAGTGCCCGACTAAAGGGTGATGCTTACATTGGATTCAAGAGAGATGCATCTGGAAAATACAAACAAATAGTAGAAAAAGAAAAACGTAAACTCGGACAAAGATGTGATGGTCACACAAGAACTGCTTCAAGAGGACCAAGACAAAAATTTGAATGTACAGCCCTATCTGAGGAAGAACGGAAATTAATTTTCAATCACTTTTGGTCCTTGAATTCATGGGAAGCTAAAAAAGTTCTTGTATCAACTCTTGTATCATACACCAAACCAAAATGTAGACGTAAATCAACTTTACCTGAAGAATCACGTAAGCATATAGGTTTCCAATATCATCTTATTACGGTGGGCGAAACGGAAAAGCTTAAGCGACTGGTCTGCAAAAAAATGTTTTTGGCAACTTTAGGAATTAAACAAAAAACTGTTAGACTTTGGAGGCTTGAGAATGGTAGCTGCAGTACAAAAGAGCAGAATAAAGAAGCCCCACCTCCAATGCAAGAATGCTCAAAAAACGTTAGCGAGTTTCTAGACAGTTTACCAAGGGTTGAGTCGCATTATTGCAGAGCCTCTTTCAAGAAACTTTATTTGGAACCAATATGGAACAGTTACAGACATCTATATCGGGAGTTTCTTCATAACTGTGAAGTCAACCAAAAACGATCGTGTTCTTGGAGAACATTTTTAAAAACATTTAGGTCTAAGAACTTGGAAATACACACACCTAAAAAGGATCAGTGTAATTCTTGTTTAATGTACAAAAATGGAAATCTGCCAACGTCAGTATACGAAAAGCACATTAAGAGAAAAGACGAAGCTCGTAAAGAAAAAACTAAAGACAAACAAAGTGCAGCTGAAGAAAACACATGCGTTTACACTGTTGATCTTCAAGCTGTTTTAGTATGTCCACGCCTATTGGCATCGGCTATTTATTACAAGATGAAATTGAAAGTGCACAATCTAACTTTCTATAATATGAAGAATAAAGACGTTACTTGCTATCTATGGCACGAATCTAGCGGTGGCTTAGAAAGCGATGTATTTACATCTATTATGGTAAAGTTTCTCAAAAATGAAATACAAACGCACCAGCCTTCCCGTGTTGTTTTATGGAGTGATGGTTGCTGCTATCAAAATAGAAATACTAAGTTATCTAATGGTTTTCTGGAATTAGCTACTGCAGAAAATGTTACCATAGAGCAAAAATATTTAGAAGTCGGCCACACGCAGATGGAGGTTGACTCCATTCACAGTGCCATAGAGAGGAAACTACGCAAAGGGCGAGAAATTTGTGTCCCAGCTGACTACGTTCACATTATAAAGTCGGCCAGACAGAATCCCTCTCCTTATAAAGTGATTCAGCTTACATACCGTGATTTTGATAAGCGTCCTGAAGGACTATACAAGTTTACGCCCAGGATCTAAGAAAGGTGATCCGGGTGTTACCTACATTTGTGCTTTACATCATAAACCTGAGGGTATAATAAATTATAAATTGAATTTCGATGAAACCTGGCAAGAAATTCCTAGGCGGCCAAAAAGAAACTCATCAAAGTCTGTACCACCTTATTCTCCTTTGTATAATGCACCGTGTCCTATTGAGTTGAATAAATTTATTCACCTCCAAGAGTTAAAATCTCTAATTTCAGATGACTACCATGAATTTTACAACAAGCTTAGTCATAACTGTGGATCTGACGAGTGCACTCATATTCGTGCTATAGCTAAGCCTAAACAAGGTCCCTCTGTCATAGGGAATCAATCTGAAGATGGTGAAAGCTGTTCTCTATAATTATTTTGCCTTTTATAATTTCAAAGTCTAAGTTCCGTTAACTTCTAATGAGTAACTTTATATCAATGCTCTAGTTTAAACAATGTTAAGTTTTTCTAAATAATTTTAAGCATTTAGGTCAAGTTTAAGTTCTTTTAAGTAGCGCTTATCTATTTTACAATGTGTCAGCAATATGTCGTATGTGTCATAAGTAACCAATTTTGAATTGTAAAATGTCTTATGTGATTTTTTTTCCAAAAAGGTAATATATAGATTAAATCACAGTATCTCATTTTAAACTAAACCTAATCCATCAATTTTTAACACAATTTTGAATCATTTCCATCAATATTGCTCCCACACAGTGGTTTTTTCCCTTTCCTGAAAATTCAACATTTTTGACATAGGTCCTATTGCAGTATCAACGACGATATGCGATTTTGCTGAAATTTGGTATATTGTTAGAGTTTTATGTGGCAAAAAAAATGGTATTAAAATTTTGTCCGATAATAATACATAGGCGTAGAACTTGATTTTTTAAATAATTGCACCTTTAAAAATTCTACGTCAATGGAAGAAAAAGAGTTTGAGTATGAGATTTAAATTGCGCAACTCATTTACTTTAAAAAAGGTACTCTTGATAAGACTCGATTACTCTCATGGTTTTGACGAAATTTGCATTTTAGTAATTTTAGAACATAAACAATAATTATTAAAATACAAACTTTGTCAAAACCATGAGAGTAAATCGAGTGTTATCAAGGGTACTTTTTTGTAGTAAATGACTACCCAATCCAAATTTCATACTCAAATCCCTTTTCTGCCATTGGCGTAGAATTTTTAAATGTGCAATTATTTAAAAAATCAAGTTCTACGCCTATGTATTATTATCGGACAAAATTTTATACGATGAAAAACATAAAAATGTACTTTTTTCATATCTTCTTCAACACCTCTAATCGAGACTTTTAACAAAAATACTCGATTCTTGCCATGTACGATTTTTTGAGGAATATTAATTATTTGCCTGCAATACGTATAGAAAAACATTTATTGTTGGTTTCCATAGTTTCATCTAAATAAAAATATTGTTTTAACACCTAATCTCTTGTTGACGATTAAAGGTGTTCTATCTGACTCAATAATTAAAAAAACAAATGCGTGGTTTATTAATATGGCTGTACAATATACCAATGCAGAATATACCGATAAGTTACTGACATTAGGATTTTGTGAAGGAAATACTCGAGAGAGTGTACTCTGAAAGGTTTCCAAATCGTCGTGTACCTAGCCACCCAACTTTTGCTGGTTGAGAGACGTCTTCGGGAGACCGGTTCCTTTGCTCCCAATACTGTTGATAATGGAAGAGAACGTTTTGTAAGGATTCCTGAAGTCGAAAAAGACATTTTAGAACGTGTTGAAGAAGATCCAGAATTAAGCACCAGACGAATTGGAAGGGAACTAGGAGTAAGCAAAGATGTCGTTCATAAAGTGCTTAGAGAACAATTGCTATATCCATACCATAAGAAGCCAGTACAAGAATTATTAGTCCATGATCCTCAAATTCGTTTGGGTTTTTGTCGTTTTGTTAATATGCAAATAGAAAGAGATCCAAACTTTGTCAATAAGGTTCTCTTTACCGATGAAGCGGGTTTTACAAAAAGAGGTATAACTAATACCCATAATGAACATGTTTATGCCGTTGAAAATCCGCATGCAATAAAGGTAAACCATTTTCAGCACGAATTCAAAATTAATGTGTGGGCTGGAATAATTGGTAATTTCATTCTTGGTCCTGTCATACTTCCACGAAAATTAACTGGAGAAAATTATTTGGATTTTCTACAAAATACGTTGCCAGAATTCTTAGAAGATTTACCTCTCCAACTTCGGAGAGATATGTGGTTTATGCAAGATGGAGCTCCACCACATTTTTCTTTAAACGTTAGAAACCACTTGAATGAACAATATACACACAAATGGATAGGCAGAGGTAATGGCGCACCTGTAAACTGGCCACCACGTTCCCCAGACCTAACACCGATGGATTACTTTTTATGGGGACATCTGATATCCACAGTTTACAGGAACCTGTAGAAAATGAGGAACAACTCTGGCAACGTATTCAAGATGCAATAAACAATCTTAGAGGTGATGAAGAAGTTATGGAAAGGATACATTTTAATTTTCTTCGACATATAAATCTTTGTATGCGTGAAAATGGTGAACATTTTGAACAATTTTTGTGAAATCTCTATTTTGATTATGTTGTAAATAAATATTTTTGTGAAACCTATACACTCTAAATTATTAAAACAGAAATTTAGCGAAAACCATAAGAGTAATCGAATCTTATCAAGAGTACCTTTTTTAAATTAAATGAGTTGCGCAATCTAAATGTCATTCTCAAACTCCTTTTCTTTCATTGGCGTAGAATTTTTAAAGGTGCAATTATTTAAAAAATAAAGTTCTACGCCTATGTATTATTATCGGACAAAATTTTAATACCATTTTTTTGTCACATAAAACTCTAACTATATACCAAATTTCAGCAAAATGGCATATGCCGTTTTAAATTTATATGGGAAAAGCGATTTAAAAATTGTAACTTCAAGGCCCTCTGGAGCCCAAACGAAGCAACTTTGTACAAAGGTAATTTTACTTAAATCGACTTATTTTGGTCCAAGGAATATGTGGTATGTTTTTGTGAAGACCTTTTACAGACACAATAATTATACTATCAGTTTTTGTACTATTAGCTTTCTAACACGTTTTTTTTTAACGTCTGTCAATGTCAAGTGTATTCTAATTAAAAATAATAAAAAAAACTTTATTCTTACTATAATAGTGCGAGACACTCAAAATTTGTATGTTCAATTATAATAAGCAATTAATTTTAAAATGACAAATTTATAGGTTTACAAATAATAAACAAATTTTGCGCAGTAGATAAGTCACTGAAAGCCGTCGTCGAGGTTAGAAATCTCATTCTCAGAACTGTCACTAAAATTTACTCTTATAATGAGTTCATTATCGTTGTCTCTTTTTCTCTGACACGTTGTTACAGGATAAAAGAAATTATAGGATTTTTAGGATTAATAGGATATATTTAGGACTCATTTAACATAAACTGCATTTCTAAAACCTAAAATAAATGCTATTTACAATAAATCTAGTGAATTATTTCATATTTTTTCCTACGACCACTTACAAAGTGTCCTATATCACACGCGTATGAATAAGAATTTACTTTCCACCCGTGTACGAATATGCTACTTTCCGCAGCAGCTGTTACAAAATGTCAAATGCATCATTTCTATTTTGATCTTTGTAATGCCCATATCAATACTATAATCGATATGATTGTTAAATTATTGAAATTGTTGTAAATTAGATCCTAGATATTTATCTTTAACAATTATTATTAAAATAACTAAGATAATTATGTTTGATCTTTATTCTGGTTAAACACATAACCGATTAGATCATTAAATTGACGCATGGCCTATTAGCTTAGATGGTTAGAGCGTCAAACTTATCAACTTTACCATTTGAGACCTGGCGAGCGACCGCGTTCAAATCCTGGCGGGGCCAGATTTTTTTGTTTTTTTTTATTTTTTTTTGTTTTTCAATTTTTTTTTTTAGAAAATATGAAAATTGAATAAATACGATTATTGTTGATTATTTTTTTAAATACATTTTAATTATTATAATAATAACATGGTTTTACATTTTTTGATGAAATTATTTTGTGATCGTAAGAAAAATATTGTACATCACTTGTGTGAAAAGTGATTTTCCAGACTCGTGTGATAGTCGCACTCGGCTTGTGTATCTTAATAATAAACAAGTTTTACTATTTGTTACATTTCAAAACAACTTAAAATAATTTCGAAAGGTAACCAATTTATTGAATTAGTTTTGTTTACATTTTCATAATATCTTCATGTCATAAGTCACAAAAGTCGATTTTAATAAATGACAATTAGAATGAATGATTAGTTATATGAATTAAGTAACCATTCATTCATATACCAGTTCTAAGAAATGTACTAAAACTAGACTCTTAATTAAAATGTTTTGTCGTTGTTTACCAATTATATTAGACATGAGTTAGTCTCTTTTCAAGTATTGGAACTTATAAACTAACAAACTATTTAATAATTTGGAGGGTCTTATCAAAAGGGAATATGCCATTTTGTTCTTCTTATGAGAGCTTTCATCAAGAACAAGTGTCTCAACATTTTTTTATACATCCTACCGAGACCGGATTTTTGGTTGAAGTTGAACTTGGCAACGATATGAATAGAAATAATAGTTCCGGAGAGTATATTAATGAGCCCAGTTGTTCTAGAACATCGCACATTTACTCAAAAACGCCAACGACAATCACATTGCCTGAATCTATAAAACCTTATCCACAAGGTGACTTTAAGAAACCAAAAAAGGGAGGTAGAGCTAAAGGAAAAACCGAAAAATTGACTGACGCTCCCAAAAAACTCTAAATTGAGAAATGAAACCCTAAAAAAAGTTTCTCTAAAGGGACTCTCAGAAATAAAACCTATCAAAAAGAAAAGCAAAGTGAAGATGACCATAAGAAAAAACGATTTAGAAACGAAAACCAGAGAAATGGATTTAGACTCGAAAGACGAAGAAATCTTTTGCTTAGTTTGTTCTGAAGTCTATTCTTCAAGTGTGGAAGATTAGTTACAATGTCGTGTGTACAAGCAGTGGGATCATTTGAGTTGCACAAACAAAAATGCCTTTTTTCTACGAACTCTTACAAAAAGACATCTTTCGCCACAGGATACTTTCAGTGAAAACTTGATTTCCGTCACTAGTGAGAAAAAATCCCATAACGTTTACTTTCGTCTTTAGTGACGAAAGTAAGTTGTTACATATTTTCATATATCAGTCGCCTCGTATAATATTTTGGCAGCTTATAATATTAATAGTGAAATAAAAAGATGCTCATTAAATTCTATATGCGTTTTTACCTAAACTTTAATGAATTAAAGATAAAATAAAAATGTATAAAAATAGTGCAAATTAAACCAATCTACATCTAGTTTCCTGGGTTTCATTTGTTTATTTGAAGTTTTATCACTTTTGAGAACTGTCAGTTTCAGTTCGTCCTAAATTTAACACATTTTCATGATGTCTGAGTCAGAAAGCGATTGTACTCCCCCAGAAATTATTTTTAAAGCTGAAGAAACCTCTTCAGATTTATTACCGGCCAAATCAAAAAAGAGATATGAAGAAATTTATATCAAATTTTTGGACTGGAGAGAAAAAAATAAAGTGAAATAATTTTCGGAAACTGTACTACTAGCATACTTTGGAGAAATATTTCAAATTTTAAACCGTCGACGTTATTGGTCCATTTATTCGATGCTAAGAACTACACTCTCTGTTAAAAATGATGTCGATATTAGTAACTATCCAAAGTTACGTTCGCTTTTGAAAAGAAAATCTGATGGTTTTAAAAGCCAAAAATCCAAAATTTTTTCGCCTGAAGACATAAAGACTTTCCTAAAGAATGCACCTGACTATAAATATTTAATAACAAAGGTAACGGAATTATTATTTTTATTTTAACAAATACTTAATACACAACTACTAATATTTGTAGGTAGCATTAGTTTTTGGATTATCTGGCGCTTGTCGTTGCCACGAACTAAAAGATTTAACAATAAGCGATGTAAAGGATACTGGAAGTATTCTGTTAGTTAAAATCCGTAATACAAAAACAAAAGTTCCGCGTTCTTTTCATATTTCTGGACCCTTTTATGATATTTCTAAAAAATATATGAGCCTACGTCCCGCAAACATGGATCAAATTAATTCAAGATTCTTTATTAACTATCAGAATGGAAAGTGTAGCAGACAGGTTGTTGGAATTAATAAAATCAGTAAATGTCCTAACGAAATTGCTCAGTTTTTAACGCTTCCGAATCCTCAAGATTACACTGGGCACTGTTTCCGCAGAACATCCGCAACGCTATTAGTGGATGCAGGAGGTGACTTGCTTCTGTTAAAAAAGCACGGTGGTTGGAAATCTAGTAGTGTTGCGGAAGGATATGTTGATGAATCCACGAACAGTAAAAACCAAATACAAACCAAAATTTTACAATCTGTACAAAATAAGGAAACTACTAGTTCATCCGATTATGGCGCATCATCATCTGAAATGACATTTAACAGTAGAACAAATATGTCGGCATCTACCTCAATAAATAAAAATCTTGAGTGTGATACCCCCATAATTTTGAACAATTGTTCAAATAATAATAATGTTTATTCAGATAATACATTGATACATATACAGTTAAAAAAAAAATGAATAAACAATAGGGGGCAATCACAGAAGCAGTTTAAAACTGCTTGTATGTGATAAGGCACATATACAATACATACAAAGCATATATGTCCCTATAAAACCCAACAACATAAATTTAAATAATTTTTTAAAATTAGAACAAACCTAAAAAAATATAAAATGCAAATACAAATTAGATTACAAATAACAATTAAAATATTAAAAATAGAAAGATAATATAAATAAAAACATAAAGAAATAGACCAATCTTATTATCGTGACAGTTTTTATGGAGAGAAAGATACATATACATATTTTTAAATTTTAAAATTTTTAAATCTGATTTATAGCATCACTTGTTAATTTACGCTCTTTTTTGAGCCAGATTTTTAGTTTATTTTTGTATCTGCTGTACAAAGAAATGTCCTTTATTTCTTGAGGTATCAAAACAAAAATTCTAGGAGCCAGATAATCACTACATCTTTGGCCAATACTTTTTTCAGATCGCGGAAATAAAATAGCATCAGGTCGACGTGTATTGTATGGATGGTCATGAGATATTAATATAATCTTAGATTTCTTTAAAAATAATAATATCTGTAGAAAATATAGTTGTCTGATATCGTAGATATTGGAATCTTCGTAAAGTGCATTACTGGGGTATAAAATATTTTTTTTGTAAATTATTCTTAAAATCCATTTTTGTATTACATTAACATTTTTCAAAGTATTATCATACACACCTCCCCAACCAATGATACCGTATACTAATAAGGATTGTATTAAAGAAAAATAAAGAGACCTTAAGCAATGTAAGTTTAGAAAGTCACTTAGATATCTAAATTTTGGTAGAAAACATCTTAACTTTTTTATTAGTTGTTTTAAGTGAAGGTCCCATTTCATATGCCTATCCACAATAATCCCTAAATATTTTATTGACGAAGATTCACAAACTTCGTTATTTAATCCCACACTTAATGGACCCAACATAGGAAGGCCTGTCGCATAAGAGGAAAATGGTAAGTATCTAGTTTTCTCATAATTTAATGTTAATTTATTAAACTGAAGCCATTTTGATATTTTAGGGAAATCAGTTTCTACTTTTTCTTTTAGGTTCCTCCATGAAGATGAAGAGTATAGAACGGCAGTATCATCAGCGAAACTTATTATTTTAGCGGATGTGTCTAAGTGTAGTAGGCTATTAATGTAGAGTGTGAAAAGAACAGGTCCTAAAACAGTACCTTGTGGGACACCACAGGTTACGATCTGTTTGTTACTATTAACATTGTTAATTTGTACTAACTGTTCTCTATTTGATAGGTAACTTTCAAAGATATCGAATGCTTTCCCACGAATCCCATATTTTTCTAATTTTTCCAACAATTTTTTATGACATACAGTGTCAAAGGTTTTTGAGAGGTCGAGAAAGATACTAAGTATAGGTGTTTTTTTATCTAATGCATCATATATAGTTGAAGTTAATTTATAGATAGCATCATCGGTCGATTTTCCCTCTCTAAAGCCATATTGATTATTCGATAGAATTTTAAACTTATTTAAAAAACTGCATAGTCTCTTTTTCATTATTTTTTCCAAAATTTTTGAAAAATTCGACAGAAGAGATACTGGTCTATAATTACCAATATTAAGTTTACTGCCACTTTTGTACAGAGGTTTTATTACAGAACACTTCAGTACTTTTGGAAAACACCCTGTATCTAGACTTTTATTTATTAAGAATGTTAATGGATGAATAATTTTACAAGCGATTTGTTTTATACTTTCTGCTCTTATTTGATCAATACCTGGCGATTTTTTGTTTTTAAGATTTTTTATGATTTCTAACACTTTTAACTGGTCAGTTTGATACATATACATAGTGTTTTCCAAGAAGTCTAAATTATCCTTATAATTCTGTAAATTTGGTATTTTATTGGCCAACACTTCGCCTATAGTACTGAAATAATTATTAAAGTGGTTAGCAATTTCATCATTATCAGTAACCTTCGTACCATCAATTAATTTTATTTCATCAATTTTTGTTTCATGTCTCTGTTTTCCACAAATATCATTCACACAGTCCCATAAAGCCTTAGATGTATTTTGATTATTATTAATTTGTTGGGAAAAATATGTTCGTTTGGCTTTCTTTATTATATTATTTAATTTATTGTTGTAATGTCTATACCTTTCTCTAATTTCAACATTTTCTGGATTCCGTAAAGTTTGTTTGTAAAGTTTTTCTTTTTCTTTTATAGATTTAAATAAGCCAGCTGTTATCCACTTTTTCTTATACGTTATTCGATTTTTTGTAAAAACTGTCATTGTATTTTTATTTATATAATGTTTTAATTTAGATATGAATCTTTCCCACATATCATCTACGTTTAGTTCATTATATATATCTTCCCAATTAACTTTATCTAAATCTAACTGAAGTTTTTTATAATTTATAAATGTTTTAGTATCTCTAATGCGTTGTTTATTATTAGTAGTTTCATTTTGAAATGTCAGCCCTATAGGACTGTGATCGGTAATGTATTGTCTAAATATAAATGATTTTATGTTAATACTTTCTGCACTCCATCGACTCTTGATCCAAAAATGATCCAAACATGTTTTACTTGGTAATCTTGTGTACTCATTAATGTATGATGTGAAACCATGATAACTTAAAATGTTTTTATATTCCTCAATATATTCACTATCAGACAAAAGATTCATATTTATATCTCCCGTAATTATATTAATGTCACTTTTAGAGGAGCTATCCAAATAATTCAACAGCTCCAAATTAAAATCGGATTGCGAAATACTAGGGGAACGATAAATAGCTGTGATATTTATATTATTTTTAGAAGATGTAATTTTAATGTTTAAACCTCTAACCTCACCTATATTAATGTTTTTAGATTCATATTTTAAATTATTTTTAATAAAACATAATACTCCGTCGTTTCTATTTAGTTGTCCTTCACTATATAAAGTGTCATAATTCGGAATTTGAAACAAATGTGGATCATACAGTTGGAGAGTTTCTGTTAGTATAATGAGATCAAATTCAACAGATACATTATCTAACATTACAAATAATTGATCAATATTCTTTTGTACACTGCGAATATTCATATGAAAGATTTTGAAATCATTTAATGAGACATGTTTTTTAAAGTTACTAAGATTATAAATTTTTTGGGTAGCTACTGGTTCAATATCACACTGTTCAATAAATTGGTCCATTTTTTACATAAAATATAATTACAATATTACTACTTAATTATTTACCAATATAAAAACTATTGAAAACATAAACGAAAATAATATTTTTTATTTTTGCCTTTTAGTACTCCTGGTACTCACTGGACTAAACTTAGCTTTCTGTTGTTTTCTTTTCTTTGAACCAGTACTCTTTTCAGTTTCTTCCTAATAATAAATAATAAATAAATAAATATTAAATAATATTTCTGAAATATTTAATTGTTGGTTAATTTTTTGTTATTCCTAACACAAAATAAAGTATTTGCTAACGTTTGTTTTTTTTTTCATTTTAGTAGGTACCTACATGACATAATAGAGTTCGTAGAAAAAGTATAGTGTTTTACTCGTCGAAAATCATTTTTTGAAGCTCGCGATTTTCGTCACTCGTGAAACAATATACTATTATGTTTGCGTCAATTGTGAATCCGACGATGACCTAGACTAAATATTCATGATTAACTTTTTGCTGTTTTTAAACATAAATCTTATGTTTTGAGAAATAATTTTTATTTTTATTAGCTTTAAATATATTTTTTTCGGTTTTTATTACAGTTTTTTTTTTTTATTTATTTATTTTTGATCGGTATTTTGTTTTCGAGTTACGTTACAAATGACACCTGCACCTTTGGTATAATCGACACCAATGTGGTGTCACTTGTAACATGGGTTTCTCTGATGTATATGAACCTGTAAAAAGTAGTGGCACCTAAAAATAATAGTTTTAAAAATAAGATATAAAAAAAAATTTGTTTAACATCATTGAATTTTTGTTACAATTGATACCAGCCTCCCCTACTTTTCACTGATGTAAAAAAAGAGTGACCAAAAAAAAAACAACCACAGAGCTTATCAGTGTCAATGTTAATATCTTTAAATGAGTGACAGAATAAATGGTAATTGACCATATTAAAAGCCTTACTTAGATCAATAAAAATACATAAACATGGGTGCGTATGCTTGGAAACGAGAGAAATTAAAACTCCCCCGGGAATATATTCACTTTATTTTCACTTTCCCAAAAAATTGATATTCTTGAAATAACGTGAAATCCAAGGGAGGAGAAAGTAGATGATGAAAATAAATACAGAGTTGCCAGATCGTTTTAGATCATCCGACCAATTAGAAACTACGAATTTTTGACAGCAAATGACACTGCTGGCATTTTAAGATTTTAAGTTTTTATGATTTGTTTTTATCGACAACGGAATTTTGACTTTTTCACATATAAATATTTTAAATTGCTATTGTTTATTAAAAATAATATTAACTGTCGTTTTAAATAATTATCAAACTAGAAATTCAAATCTCTTGGCAATAATTCAAGTTTGAATATCCTTCTAAATGTGTTTAAAACTCTACGATTGTAGAAGATATTACTTTCCTAAATAATTCATCATTTTAAAAACATGAGTCAAGTCCAAACAAATTTAAAAGATGTGAGGGAGTTATTACTGTTGGAAAAGGGGAGTATTATACCTATAGTGTAAGGGGATAATTTTACACTACTACTCTTTATAATTAAACAAGTTGTTGCACCATTTTTTTCATTTTGTCTAAAATTTATCTGTATTGAATAAAAATTATTCTTATTATTTTCGCGTCTAAATCCATTTTAAAGGGAAAGTAAATACCACAAAGGTATAAATATACCTGAAAACTACTAACAACATAAATGAGGTTATGTTATAGTAATATTTTTATTTATTTAAATTCTGACACGCACTGCGCATGCTTGTGAATTGAATTCTCTCATTATTTTCATTCTCTCTACCTAAAAGTAGGAGAAAATTTTGAGAGAAAATTCTCCACCAATATTGGTGAATTCGATGTCAAGAATACGAATTTTTACAAGGGAGTAGAAAGTGAGAATTTTCTCTCAATATTTCTCACTCCCCGATTTCAAGAATAGGCACCATGGTCTGTTTTTTGTAGTAAGTTGTGTCTTTTTTTATGAGGTATCCAATGACTATTTCCTATGATTATTTTTCATTAATAAATAATTGAGCTACCTTATTGCAACTCTTTTTACTCTAAAACTGTTTTTATAGAACTAAGAAAAAATATAAATTAGTTAAGGAGAGGACTAAGGGTAGGGTAAAAGTTGCATTGGAGAACTAGATACAAGTATTCGTCCACTGATGAAAAAATTATTTATAAAAAATGAGCAGCTTTTTTTCAAGTTTTGTATTCAATTTTTACTAACTATAAAATATTTTAATTTAAAACATTTTAATTTAAATATCTAAATTGGAGTACTAGCGAATTTTAAAAAAACGGTATAAAAATCTGTTTTCCTTTTTTTTAATATCTCCAAATCAATTGTTTTAAATCAATATTAAAACGTCTTAACTGTGTGACAAGTAATCCTCTCACGATTGATTATCTATTCTAATCTACTGTTTATGGAAGTAGAGAAAATCATTTGACTATAAAGATTTTCGCCTCTTACCACGACATGAAACTTAAGAAAAATAAACACACATCTTATAATCCTCGAAGACTTTTTTAAATGCTACCGTTTTCTATGGGTACGCATTTATATTCAATGATTTGGATTATTTTCTTAACTAACAAGACTAATGCCGCCAGAGGCGTGACATAAAATTATTCAAAAGGGTTTTAATAGTTAAAACATTTAGACAGTCAGATAGTGACCGATTTAGGTGCCCTATTTTCGCATACAAGCCTTGAAGACGGTTGAAATGTACTCATTTTAGTCACTTAGTCAGTGTCACTACACTATGTACTAATTTTGTTTTTTAGTACAAAATACTTTTGTGATTAAATTACGATTATAACGTATTAATTTTAACGAACAAACATATCCTTAAAAAATGCGTGTGGATTTTACTAGACACTAGATGGAATGACGCACGCAGGCAAGCTCGACGACGCGACACCAGGGATCAAAATTTTGGGGTATTCTTCGGGGATGCACATGCAGAGCGCAGTGTTCAGTAGCGTCCGTCGGTCGGTCTATCTTAAATCGCGATAAAAACTGACATTAGAATTAGCGGGTCGTGCCGTGCCGCGGCCAGATTTAGTATAAATAATGATAATTATTATTATTATTGTTATTTTTATTATTACATCATGGTCAACGTATTATAGTAAATAGATGTTGTATAGCGTTTTACTTTTTTTTATTTGAGAGTAAAGGGCCCCCGCAAGTCGAGGGCCCCTAGGCTATAGCCGATCTATCCTATTGGATAATCCGCCCTCCTAAAAGTTACATAAAAAATCTTAACTAGATTCAAAAGGTTGAGGTTTTACAATGCACCCACTTTTTGTCGTTACAACCTTTTTAGCTTCTTCTATAGGTGTCTTCTCTGTTTCTTAAATTATTTTCTTCAAACCTTGTTTTACATTTCCTCTCTTCAGTGATTTGGGGTGCATTGGTTTTAGTAAATCATTTTTTTAGTTTATTAAGGTCTATGCCCACTACACCGGATCATACTATGACCGTGTCCGTACCGGTATAGGCAGAAAAATATTCTTTGTATAGATTTAAATGAGACAATGCCCACTAGACCGGTCCGGCATCGACCACACCATCCTCATTTGAATCTATACAAAAAAAATCAGGTCCGGGCACGGTCATAGTATGGTACGGTATAGTGGGCATAGACCTTTAATGTGTTCGTCTCGATCAGGTATTTTTAACGGATATAGTCTCTGAATCGGTCGTAAAACTTCTCCATGTTGCAGTTTGATTCGTGCAACACGTGTCATTCCATCTTTTCCGGAAATCACTTCTAAAATTTTCCCTAAGGGCCACTTTAAAAGCTTTACTCCCTCTAGTTCAACGTACACTAGATCTTCTTCCATTAGGTTCTTTGCATTTGTCTTCTTTGTATAAACTAATTCTACTAGATATCCCTTTCTAAATCAGGATCGAAAATCGTCTCTTATCTTGTGTAAATATGTCCGTCTTCTTAATACGTGGTTTCTGTCTATGCTGTCTATATCAGGTATCTCGTTTGTACGTAAGTCTTGAATAAACATTAAAGGTGTCAGGGTCATTAAGCATTCGTCTTCATAAATATATGTTAAAGGTCTGCTATTGCTAATTGAGTTACAGTCACAGGTTATGTTTAAAAGTTCTTCGTAGTTCAGAGACGCTTCACCCAAATTTCTCTTTAAAAGGTCTTCAATCATTCTAATGAGCCTTTTCCACCATCCTCCCCATCAGGTAGCAGTGGGAGGATTAAAATTTCACTTGATCTTTTCCAGCGTTATAAATTGTTGAATTTTATTCCACTCAATTGCACTATATAAATTGTTAGCTCCCACGAAATTAGTACCATTTTAGGAGTAGACAATAAAAATTCTTCCTCTTCTTGCCAAAAATCTTCTAAACGCCATAATAAAACTATCAGTTGATAATAACTACAATTTCTAGGTGTACTGCCCTATAAACTGCACAGGTTAATAGTACTATCCACGCCTTTGTTCCATCTTTCACAGGAAAGGCCCTGCTAGGTCAACGCCTGTTACTTCAAAAGCCGCTGCAGTATTTATCCTTTCTTTATGTAGTGGAGCAAAAGGAGCATCTAAAGCTTTTGATGAAAATTTTTTATGGATGCTACATCCTTTTAATACTTCTTTTATTGTCTGCCTTCCACGTAGAATCCAATAATTGTCTCTTAGAATACACAGCAGTGTTTGTATTCCGGCATGTTTGTATTGTCTATGTTTGTCTTAAATTAATCTTCTCACTGGCTCGTGTTTGGATGGCAATAATATGGGATATCTAAAATGGTATAGATCTTCTAAAACTACTCTCGTCTTTATTCTGAGTAAACCCTTTTTATCCATATAAACATCAAAATTCCTAAAATTCTTAAAATTGCGGTGATCGTTGAAACTCTCAGTTTGTATGATCTTAAAAATTTTAACTTCAGCTTCGTTTATTTCATCTAAGGTTAGGTCTCTTTTTTCTTCTCTTCATGTGTTTTCAAAACAAACATTAAAGTACCACCTTAACATCCGTAATATCTGTAAAAATTTGGAAAACTATGTAAAACTTTTAGAAATGTTCTCTTTTTATTGGCAAATAGTACTTGTGGCTAGAATCTCTCTTTTTTTATTTATTTCTTCTTCAGAAATATCCCAAATTTCTCTTTGAGGCTATTCTTCTTCCTCTTTTAGCCATTCTGGCTCAGAAATATCCCAAATTTCTCATTGAGGCCATTCTTTTTTCTCTTTTAGCCATTATAACCCTTCCCACCAACGAATTTCTAAAAAATGTTTACAGCTGCAACCTCTTAAAGCAACGTCTGCGGGATTCTTATCCCCCGGAATGTGATACCAATCTTCAGTGTTATTGTGTTCATTTATTTCTTTTACTCTGTTGGCAACAAAAGTCTTCCAATAGCCCGTTGTTTTAATCCATCCCAATGCAACCGTGGAGTCGGTCCAATAAAAGGTTTTAATAGTGCCTAATTCAGGTACTTTCTTTACGTTCTGCATAATTCTAACTCCAAATAAACAAGCTAATTACTCTAACCTTGGGATGGTAATCCTTTTTGGGGCGATTCTTGATTTGGCTTGAATTAATTGGACACACTGTAAAACATCAATTTCTATTCTAAGAAAAACAGAAGTTGCGTAGGCATCGCGAAAAATATGAATTGAGGTGTCGTTCCAATTACATACTACAAAATTTCAGTATTTTCTAGCAATTCTGTATCCTTAAAGTTGAAGGTGGTAGCCATGTGTGAGTTATAAGTTCAAAAAGGTAAATCAAACAAGGGTGGTCCTTAGGATCTCACAAGAGTATTTTATTACGACTGGTTTCGAGGATCAAATCCTCATCAAAAACAAGTATGCGAGTATTTTTTAAAATACATAAAAATATAAAAAACAATAGTTGCAACAAAAAGTTGTTTTTACACCGACCCTGGGATAATTCTATTAGCTTAGTCTTAAATAGATGAGTAATTACGGGTGAGTTCTTGATATTTGACAGCTTTCATATTAAAATGTTTAAACCCACTTATTAGTTATGAGCTCATTCGTTTTTCCTCTCTATTTTTAGACCTTACCTGATGATGAGGATTTGATCCTCGAAACCGGTCGTAATAAAATACTCTTGTGAGATCCTAAGGACCACCCTTGTTTGATTTACCTTTTTGAATTCTGTATCCCATCCTATCTTTAATAACCAAGTTTCTTGTAGTAGAAGTTTGGGTGTAAAAGTTACAGACAATGTAAAACCAATAGGATCAAAGAGTTTGTGTGCTACAGAGAGTAGACCTCGTTTAGTTTTAGGAAACGTTGATTCATTTATGTCATTTAAATCACAATACAAATAATCTTTTTTTACATTTCACAATATTCCCAAAACAGATATGTCACCCTCGATGTCATTATTTCCAGAGTAGGTCCATTCCCTTAAGTTAAATTTGTCTAAGGACATTACTTGTTTTGATTCTGGCATAAAACTCTTTAGTTGTATTGACGCTTGTTACACAATTATCAACATAGAATAACGACTTCAATTTTAGAACAGTTTCTTGAAAACATTGAGGAGCATGTAATAAGTGGAAATTTATAGTAGCAGCTAGTAAAAATAGACTAGGAAAGACTACCCTGCAATGCTGATAAATCTTCCTTGTATCAGTCTAAAAATTTTTCCATCAAGAAAATCTTAAAAAGTCTCTATCTTTTGGTGGAATACTAATTTGTAAAAATGCTTTCTCAATATCTGCGGTAACTCCTATGTTATCTGACCTAAATTGAATCAGAAGTTTAGGAATTAGTTCAATTAGGTTTGGGCCTGAATGAAGAAAATTGTTTAATAAAATGCCGTTTAAATCTTTAGCTGAGGCCTCAAACACTGGCCTAATTTTTGTAGTCTTACTTGTCTGTTTGATAACAGCGTGGTGAGGTAAATAATAAGTACTTCCTTTCTTCTTATCTCACCTCTCATTTCTTCTATAATTTATAATTTCTTCGATTCATCAAAAACTCTTTCACAATCTTTAAATTGGTTCAAAGAGATTAAGTTTTTGATGCAGAAATCAACCTATTCATTGTTACCAGTTCATTGGAAGCTAACGTCTCGTTGTCTTCGATCCATGGTAATTCAACTTCGTATCGCCCTTTTTTTCATTTACTCGGATAGTTTTATTAAATGTCTCAAGAGTTTCTTCTGCTTCAGCTTCTTTTGTTTTTACTTCCGCAAGATCTGTGATTCCTAACATCTCCAGTTTCAACAAATCTGGTATAGTGTGGCAACAAAAACTAGAACAAATTAGATCTAGGTTACATAGAGTACGCCTTTGTTGGCCCAACATAGTGCAGCCTAACTGCGTTTCTATGGCAACATAACCGTTATCAGAATGTTCAATGTTTCCTGTAATTAATTTACCAAAAATGTCTGCTCCTAACAGAAATTCAATCTTATTTGAGCTATTATTTACATCTATATCACTAATGAAAATATTCTTTCTCCTTAGTTCTTTAATAATATCATTATTCTGTAGTCTAGGAATAAATGAACAAATCTCTTTTTGATTTAATACGCGTAGTATTGTTTTAAAATGAGTAGTCAAGTTTTGTACGGTGATATCAAAAATATTGTGGATTTCTGAAGACTTAGATAATCCACCAAATACAGTACAATAGTTTCTTGACCATTTTTAACAAACTACTAGAAGTTAAAACTTGTTCTAGATTGTTATTATTTGTACCTTGCTCAATGTTTTCTGTATTCTTTTGGATAACCTTTGGTTTATTATTTTTTACAGGCAAGTCCGGACACACGATAGGATAGTATCTTTTTGTGCAAATTAAACATTTTATAAATGCTTTACAGTCTTTGCTTCTGTGATTAATTTTCAAACAAGCATCCTCCTTTGCTCAAAATTTTGTTCTTTCTCTCTAACAAAGATAGACTATGTGCTTTAATGCAGTCTTGACTTGCATGTAAATTACTGCAAAATATACAGTTAGAAATGTTTTTACCTGCTTGATTGTGATATTTCGAATCTGCTAAGGTAAGAAGTGCTGCTGCAGTACAAGGTTCACTCTCTACATTATCTTATTTGGATCTTCTGAAACTATATTTCTGTTTCGACTGACTGATACTGCTGTTACCGCGCTTGGCTTGGACGCACTCTGGTACTTCAAAACTATGTTTGGCCAGCTTGATCCTTTCGTCGACTCGACTTCTGCTGGAAGAAAATCTAATAACGTAGACATATGATTAGAATCATTAAAAGTGTAATTTCCAACTCGAGCTTGATTCTGAGAAATCGTTCTTTGTCTTTCCCAAACTTTCAGCAGCTCATCTGGTAGTGAAGATTCCACGAGTGGGTAAAGCATGGCTGCGTACTTATCGCTAGTAACGCCAAAAGTTTTTAAAGATCTCAGTTGTGTTTCTAATTTATCATACAAAGTTACCAAAGACATACCTAATTTAGCAATTGTTAATTGTTGAAGTACTAATTGTAATAGTTCTCTTACATATACCTCAATAAGAAGTTCATCCTTAGCAAAGCGTGTTTTTAAGACGTTTATTACCTTATTGTAATTTGGACCAGAAGGTGGATAGCTGTAGACAAGATATCTTGCCACAGTGCCCAATTCAGTTCTTTTTAAATTGTCTCCAAAATCCAATCCAATTTTTCACGTTTCCATCAAACTTCTTGAATTCGTTCTTCAGTAGTTAAAATCTCTTTTTTCTGCCTCCGTTTGATTTTATAGAATCCTTTTCTTCGTGTGTTTGAATCTGTACTGCTTTACACTTTCTTCTATAAACAATGCTAGTTTTGTAGTAATAAATGTCGTCAAATTCCCTCTTGATTTCTTGCTCGGTCAGTTCTGAATAAAGGTGATCTTTAAGACATTTATCAGATAAGAATAAACATTCAGCTGTCTCTTCTAAAACGGCTAACTGATTAAAAACGTTGTCCTTATTAATGGGTTTCTTTGCTAGCTCTTCATCCAGTTTTTGTAAAAGTTTGTTGAAAGCTTTTCTGTGTAGTTTTCTCTCAATCAGAAGATTCTCTTCACCGAGTCCTGTAACAGTCGCCATATGATGAATTGTGTATACAGAATCGTGGTTTTAAGAGAAAAAAAATACAATATATTTTTGGTTGACATATGACAAAAACAGTGAACAACAGATAATAATTAAAACACAGAGAGAGGTAGAACCTATCAGCAATAAAATCCCAACAATTTCCGTCTGGACTTGCTCCCAAGGATGGATGGTTTTCACAAATAAATAATTCACATTCTTGTACCGTTTTTCCATATTTATTTTAAAATTCTTCTATCGCAATAGATTCATGATCTTGTCCTCATTTTGTAGCGACTGATCCGTAAAAAGATGAAAATAATTGTCTTTTTTGTGTAATTTGCAAACGTTTCCAAAATTTGAAGACGTGAGCATATTACTACGATGTTCTTTCCACAGATCATTACTGACCTGACCTCTAGTAGATACTTTAATTTTACCAATATTATCTATTGATTTTGGTAAACTATCCAAAAATTGCAGCTTTTTTATTCCAAAACATCTTCATCATCATTGCATTTAAGTCCGTAGTCTATATCTTTAGGTGCGCCACTTTTGCGTTTTTTTAATTGAGGGCCCCTGGCTTTTCTACTACATATACGTCTGTTTATTTGAGTAACCAATCTTTGTGTGTGAATCCAAGGTACACTTTTTGACAGCTTTTTATAAAGAGTGGAAATATAGTTCCCTTTTTTATTAAAAGAAATGACTGCAGCTGTACACCGAAAATTATATCCTCCTTTTACTGCAGCAAAATTAATTCTCTTTCCTCCAAAAAATTTGGATTGAATTATATGTCTCTGCAACATTATTAGTCATGTTTAATAATAAACTGTGGCTGTTTTAAACCAGCTTATTACCAGCAGATACAGTGTCATCCATTAGTCCGCATTCTTCCATTTTTGTCACATAATCTCTGTCGTTTTGTTCTCTTTTACAAAAATATTGAGCACAGTTTGAATAATTTCCAAATGTGTGGTAAGGAGTGTTTTTAATGTCTGCAGTTAATTGCTTCACTTTGTCACTTTGTGACTGCTATTTTTTCTGTGGTAATTTACATCCGATTAAATTCCCACTCGTAACTTCAAAATCCTATCACTCAATTTTTTTTTGTTCTGGACTTACTAATTTGTTTTTTGAACTGTATTTTTTTTGCAAGATCACGCAAATTTGTGTAATAATTTCTAGGAATATGGTTTATACATTTTACTTTGCGGACTATTGTTCGTCCGTAGCAAATTTTTTGGTAAACACTGTCTCCAACATCAATAATTTTTACATACTTTAATTTGTCCATTTTTATACTATTACGGAATCCTTCTAATATTAGTTCGGATTCTATAGAAGTCAACGAACTATCCCAATTTTTAATACATTTATGAGTTGCAGCTTTTATGTTTTTAGTTAAAGCTCGAGCACTTACTTTTAGGCCTGCGCTATCACGACAAATGGCGGAAAAATAAGACATGTAAAAAAATACTCTCCCTTCGTGCAAGTTAATTTAAAAAATGTGTACTTTATCTAAGTATTCAAAATATTTTATGATTCTGTGTGGTATTAACTGTATGATGATCATTTATATTGCCAAAAAGATTTGCGTAACAAATTATATAAAAATTTTATTCACACATACTTACGGGCATGCAGATCCAGTAATGTATTTAAATTTAATTCAAAATTGAAGAAGTAATATAAAAATTCTTGTATATTAATAAATTCTTCAAAAAATTTTTGTATACTACACTCTATCACTGTTGTAATAAACTCGTAGACCTGCACGGAAGAATGGCCATTTTGTCACTAGATTTTAGTTCAGTATAATTGCCGCGAGGTGTTACCCGAAACTTTAGTAACTTTCTTCTTTTAAAATAAAAAAATGGACTGCTATTCATATGTTATCAAGTTAAACCAGCTGATCGGAGGCAAACGAAGCACAAAACTATTAAATGATATCTCGTCTTGATAGCTCAGTCTTAAAAGAAACACACAAAACTTTTCCAGTTTTATATATTATGTCAAATATAAAAATGTTTCTAAAGTAGACCATGGAAAAATCACGCATGACGGATTCTTCACAATTATGTCGGTCATAGCTTACCTGAGAAACATTGTTTTCGGGTCACACGTTATAATATTAAAATATAAACTTACAACTCCAGATAAAGCGTTATAATTAACTTTATATGACCGCTTAGATCATGCACCATCAACAATCACTGCAATTAGACCATTTTCTTGTTTATCTACTTCTCCAATATCTTTTGCTACTTGCAATTCTTCCAAGCTGCTTTAAAAATACTTTTACTTACCAACTTATTATGAACTGAGTATTGTCGAAAAGACATTGTGAGGTGTTAGAACATTAGGATTTCAAATTAGCAAAATTATAAAGGTTACTTTTATAATATTTCCAATAAATTAAAAATTAATATTTGTTCTTAGGAATATTTTAAAAATTGTCCATTGTTTTCGACTCGAGATATTTCTCAAAATATTCATGAACTCCGATATAATTTAAAAATTAATTAATAACAATTATATTCGCATATCAATCATATATATTTTTTTAAGTACAAAGTATAATAAAAATATTCTAACCTTTTGCTAGTAACTGCACGACTTTTCTTTCATACTTAGCTATACAACACGTAAAAAGTAATAAAAAATATATTAGGCTAAATTTTTACAGTCAAAAGCGTTAGACCCTGGACGAATCACTTTATATTTGCTAATCCAGGCTACCGTTGGTTACAGGTATATGATAAAGAGGGAAATATTTTCACAAGTTCGAAATAAAAATATTATTGGACAACTCAATTAGTTTTTGATTTTAGCAAAAACTTGTAAATAAAAAAAAAATTGAAAAAAAAATCAGCTACAAACTCCATTTTTCCATAAATTGATATCTGCAAATTGATAAAATTTAATATTTATTTTTGTTTTTATTTAAAAAAACTAGGGTGTAACAAGAAAATTAAAAGACTATAGATTAGTAGGGTGTTTCTTTTGATTACTTCAGCAAAAAATGAAATTATACTGATGAGAAATAACTAAGATACATGAATAATGCTAAAATAGTGAACCGCGAAAATAGCTTTAATTCGAACTGAATGAGAATGAGAGAGAGAACGACTTTGTTAATCATTCAGCCCCTTAATCAAATGAAGCTCCTAATTAATATAAACAAGTTTGTAAATAATATTAATTTTATTTTATCATATTTTATATATCAAATTATTTTTAATAAAAGAAAGTATAGCAATTAGCAATGAATGTTTAATTTTTGTCTCAATATAAATTTAGCTCCTAAGTAAAAAAAAGTAGCCCTTGAGTTAAATTTAGATAATACTCAATTTAATCTAATGTCAAACTATATGCCCCTAACTCAACTGGACAATAGAAATGTTTCTATGAAAGGGTAGAAAAGTTTCAAGATTATAAATTAGGCGTTTTTAATATTCCTATTAACCCGTTAGTGTCACCACTGGTCCATCTAAAATTATTCAACGCGGATATAAAGAAGCAGCAGTGACTAAAATAAACATGAATGTCAGATGCGAGAGTCGAGAGTTGTTCCAGTAGCGAAGGTAAATAATAAGATTGTACTGGCACACCTTGATCAGCATGAACTTGGTAAAATTCGAGTGTTGCTCTCGAACAATTGGCTTTGGTTGGCTCATAAATATTTAATTCGTTCATTTGTCTGAAATCTCATCCGTCATTGCGATAACTTGATAAACTGTAAAGTAGTGCTAGGTACTTCTCACGAGGTTCACATTAATAATGATTCCCAAGTAACACTTTGATAAAAATCTAAAGAATGTTTACAAAATAAAATCCATAAATTTCTTTTCTATAAATCGATGTTTTATCAAACAGTGTTCCAGCATGGTCTAACAACACTTCAATTTTTGGAATAGTGGATGATTTGTGCTAATTTTTCCAGATTAAAAGAAACGACCTAACGACTTAACCATTAAATCAAGATATATTTTAGTACAATCGGTGAAGGCATCGCAAAAGTGGCTTAGATAGTAGCAAATGTGATACAAATCAGTGATGATAACGACGGGGCCCATAAGCATTAGCCGTGAAGGAGCGTAAACGTCAAGTTAAGTCGATGCATGTCTATAAAGCTGCGGTTCCATACGATTTATTAGAAAATGTGGTTAAGCAGTAGACCGTATATATTTGTTTATGGATAATAAATAATAAAACACCGAGAGGAATCCAACCAGGCAGATGCCACTCGCTACAATGTAGAATAATTGTCTTATAAGGTGTCAACTTGGATGACCACGCTTCAGCAACATGAGAAAACACTTGTATGCTGGTACAATATTATGTGTTCTGATAAAGAATGAAAAAAATGACGCAAATTAAAACCAAAAGTTTATGTAGCAGAAATATATTTTTATAAATCAACACTAGATGCTACTATTAAGTTTTATTTCTTACAGGGTTATTTAATCAACGACCAGTTTTAATATAGTTACATTATCATCATCAGGCACAACTAGATGGATAATTATAGTCACTGCATTGTAAATTAAAAATGATTCGGTTCTAAATCTGGTCAGTATTGAGAAGATGATTAATAAGTGTAATAATAGAAAAAAATTGGAAAAAATAAAAACTCGCAACATTTGATTACTTTATTTCAGTAATTAAAATATGATTATAAGAACTCTATCCACCTCAGAAAATTAAATTAAAAACGTCAAAGCATTTGAGAAAAGATGAAAATTAAAAAAAGTAACTAAGGCAAAAGGAATTAGAATTTATTTCATAGTTTGACTTACCACAATACACCCATTAACGATCAGCTACATTAGGTAAAATATTTAACATTATTAGACAAGGTCACTAAGTAATACAAGTATTAAAAATTACAAATTTAAAAAAACCGACTTTGAAACACGTGCAAATGCCATCACCAGATTTTAACCAAATTTAAATGGGACCACCCCTAAAGTTACCCCTTTCTAGCAAAAAAAGAATCATTGAAATCGGACACCGTGTTAAAAAATTATCGCTGAACATACATACATAAAAAAAAATATTGCGACGAATTGAGAACCTCCTTCTTTTTTGAAGTCGGTTAAAATAGATTTAATTAAAAATGAAGGAGTGGGAGTTACTTCTTTAGGTTAAAATGAACTAACAATTGAAGACACAAATAGATAAAGGTCATGTCACAATTTTCCAAAAAATTATTTTTATATATATTTATATATTTAAAATATTGTTTATTTTTGTTTTTGATAGTTCTGATTTCCAATTTTGATAAATAACTGCTATTCATAAGAAAGGAAGGTATCATGAGCCATATTATCATAATAAAATTGTAAAACTTAAAACTGTTTTTTTTTTCGAAATAATCTTTTCTACTTATGTCTTCAATTACAATATTCAATCAAATATAAATAAAAATTTCATTAAACAATTAAAGACAAAACATTTATAACGAGAACTAACGACTAAAATTTGATTAAACATTTCAAAGTAAGAAACCTGAAGAAAAAATACAAAAATTAGTAATACCAACTAAATTACAATGAGCATATTTAAGTCGTTCAACTTCATTAGGGTAAAGTGGTAAAAAACGCCCCACATTTCAAGAAAAATATTTTATTTTAAAAATAAAAACATTGCAAATAAAACTGGAACGTAAAGTTACAGTTTAAGTGTTGTACAAAATAAAAATAAAAAATAATGGAGCATTTCTTTAAAAAAACTAAAAAAAAAAATCCATATTGAAGATATTACTAATGGTGCGTTTTCACGTCCTGAAAATAAAAAACGCCCTTAACAATTGCAATACAAAAATTCACTTTTAAGCTCATTTGTTACAAAAATTGAAATGCCTAGTACATGCATTTCGTGAAGCCAACCTTGGCAGCCTAAGCACTGGATCCAGTCAGCCTTAGATTTGGTTGTTAAGTAGAAATCTTTACACTCGACGCAGAACTCGTCAGAATCATCCGAAATTTCCTCTAATGAAGACAAAACAAGATCATCTTCTTCCTCATCAGAACTCGAAAGAACTTGCTTCTTCAATTTACTTATATTTTTTCGTAGATTTATTTTTGTATCTGGTCGAGCCTTTATTCAATTTACATTTTTTAAGCTGTCTTTCTTTAATACGCTCCTCCTCTTGTCGATTGGCACGATTTTCAGGTGAAATTAGTTCACCGACTCCCTGCTTGCTTTTTGAATTCACCGAGGGGATTTGTGGAAATGGATATTCATCAATCAAAAGCTCTTTATTTTCGAGGTTATCGGAAACTGGTGCGCTTTTTCCTAGATTGCCAGATTTTTTAGGTGTAGTTTGTGACTCATGTAATTCATGAGTTTCTTCGAAGTCTTTTGAGGTACTAGGGACAGGTTCTGTTTTTTTTTTGAAGTACTAAGAGCAGGTTCTGTTTGATGTTTGAGCTAACACTTCATGACTTATATACATTTCCTTGATTGTTGTCAATCTGTTGAATTGCCTTAGCTCTATCTGAGATTGCAAAAAAGTGTTCAGGAATTACTTGTGGATTGTAAGGATGGATACCACATGCTCTAAATCCAGTTGTACCATTTGACAGTGTTGCAGCTTTTCCCTATGCAGTACCTATGAGATTCGATATTATGTTTCTAGATAATTTTCTGTTTTGATATTGAATCGTCCAATTCCCTGTTTCATGATTAAAATAGGTTATAAGCGGTTTGTAAAATTAACGGTCCAAAGGTTGCAATGCTTGAGTAGTGTGGCTTGGTAGGTATAACATTATTTTTTTTTGTTAAATCTAGCAACTTAATTCTATTACAATGGGATGAGTGACCATCTAAAATCAAAAGGGTTTTTCCTGGTGTCTTTTTAGGCAAAAAGTATTCATTAAACCATTTGTAGAAGATATCAGAATTTACGTAAGACGATTTTTGATTCATGTATTCACCTGATCCAGGCAGCAATTCATCTGCAAATTCTTCTTTTTTATATTTGCCTTTAAAAATTAATACAGGAGGTAAGAAATGACCCTCTGCATTACAACAAGATATAATTGATATATTTCTCCTTTTTCTGAGAGAGTCAAGGAAAATACATCTTTGGCACATTTGGTGGCTAAAACTTTCCCGGGTTTATTATTAACTTAAATCCCAGTCTCGTCAACATTTAATATATTCGATGGCATATCCAGTAAGTTATTTTCAGTCAAAATATTAGGCAACATATTAAAAAAATAGTCCACATCTTTCCGGTTCATCCCCTGAGCACGAGCAAGTGACATCCCTTCTGATTTACGAACCGAAAGTTCTTAATTTCACCATAAAAATTCGCGTAACCATTCATTTCATCCAGAACAATTATCATGTGAGAAACGGTGCTTAATATCCAGCTTTTCTGCAAATTTATATGCCGTTTTTTTTAAGTGAGGTTCAATCAGGAGCAAATCCGGCTTTTTCTAATGCTTTTACATGACGGACTAACCTTTTTTAACCGACTTTAAAAAAGGAGGAGGTTCTCAATTAATCGTAATTTTTTTTTATGTATGTTTAGCGATAATGCTTTACCACTTTGTCCGATTTATATGATTCTTTTTTTGTTAGTAAGGGGGTACCTCAGAGGCGGTCCTATATAAATTTGGTTAGGATGTGGTGATGGCATCTGCACGTTTTTGAAATTGGTTTTTTAAATTTTTAATTTCTAATACTTGTTCATGTTCAAAGCCTAATTCTGGAACTCTTCCCAGCTGTATTGCAGTTTTTCCCGACATCAAATGACGCCTTAGAGTACGAGACGGCACTCAAAACGTTCTGCTGGCTTTATTTACACCCATTTCCTTGGATGATACGTTTTGCATGGCCTCTTCCAGTGCATTTTGGCCGTACTGTTCCCTATTAGTCTTTCTTACACACGTTTTTCCTATTTTACTGCAAAACAAAAAATATTTTAAATAATTGTTTCAATATCTAGTTGGGGCGTATTACCACACAAAATATGCAGGGCTTCAAATTCGTAGTGAGAAACGCCTCACTGAAAATAAAAATGATAGTGAAGAGTTAATATTATTTACGTGCAGTCAATTTGTAGGTGAGGAACTGCATTTTATTCCTACACCACAATATTTTAAGAAAAACAAAGGTTTGGGCTAAATTACCTTCAAAATTTGTGAGGTCTAAATTACACTTTACTGTTAAATAATTTAACAGGAAGCACAGTTTAACGAAAAAACAGCTGCCAGTTCGTCCGCGTGCATCACTTGTTGTCAACTAAAGAATTTTAACACTACTGGCGACATCTTCCTGCCTGGCTCCAGAGTAGCCAAGATGGGTCGTTTTTAATAAATTACGGAAAAATATAAAATTTTCCTTGAAGATCAAGAAATCTATAAACTTTTTGGATTAATTCACTTTTTTGTGATCACAAATTTGATTTTGATATCTTTAGAAAACTACATACATGTCTAAACAGATCTAAACATAAATTAGGTGCATTTAATAATTACTTATATAAAACGTCTAATAAAATACCCATTCTCGTTAAATAATTTTAATAAAGAACTATTAACAAATTGTTAATAGCCATAATAATGGAAAATGAAAAATTAAGCTTAATGGGTTTAAATCAACGTATTCAAATAAAATTCACCAACGAAAAACTAACAGAGAAAACGCTATCCTCTAAGTATTTACTGAACAATAATTGTACCATATTCAAAGAATGGCAAATATCTCGGTATGACTTTTGACTACAAAAAGATATTGATGTAAAATCAGCTGCTCCCCTGGGGTAAGGGGAAAAGTACGGAGGAAGTTAAGCGGTTTGAAATAGTTTCTGACGGGGCCTACACCACTGCCATTTGTTTTTTCTATCCCTTATCATTTAGACGTGGCCGAGGAAGAGGTGGGGAAGTTGAAAGAGTGGGGGAAGTAATTTTTTATCCGTCCATGTAATATTGTTCATGTTGGTTCCAAATTAAAAGGCCTAATTTTATTAGTCAATCATAATTCATAATTGCGGATCAATGGGTTTTATATATCGAAGGTTAAGGGGAAAAAATATTAACTATTTCAAAATAGTACTGAAAACAGTTCAGTATTATTTTGCCTATTTGTGAATAGATGTATTAATTATTTTGCCATATATTTCGCGTCTCATTTAATTCGGAAATAAGCTGTCTAAGTTGGAGACTTTAATTTTGTTGTCTGGTACACCTAAAAAACAAGATTACGTCCGCAAAAATAACAAGCGTGGACAATTCCCATATTTGAAGTAATGTAAATTCTCATACAGTTCATGAACGTGGACATCAATGAAGATTTTCTTTTAATATATGCATGCATTGCAGTAACACCTTCAAATTCTTGCATATTAGAGCAAAGTACATGGGTCAAGTGTATTATTCATTGGATTGATTCTAGTCGATAAGTATCTTTAAGTTTTTAACCACATAAAAGACAGAGGTAACTATTATAAAAATCTGATGTGTCCAACACATGACTTTCCTATCTAGTTATTACAGGCTTTTTCCGTTTATTGTGTACAACCTATTGCAGCATCTCTATAAATCTTTAGAGGATAAACTAAATATATACATTGTCCACATACATCTACCGCGAAACATTTTTCTATAGATATTCATTGAAAATGAAAATACTGAAAAATTTAAATCTAGAACTTTTTCTACAATTTTTCCATTACGGTCCATTTAAAAAAAATCATGTATGAACAAATATTATAGAGATCGATATCGCAAACAACTTTTATTTCAACAATTTTCATAAAAATCAGAATTTTGCACATTTTGTCAAATTTCTCGAATACGGACCATTTCAGGAAATTTTTACAAAAAGCAAAAATTATAGATAATAATATTAGAAGTAACTTTTATTTGAACAATTTTTTTCTCCAAACATAAATAACAGATATATTCCATAAAATATAAAAATGGCCTCCCATAAAGTACCCCCCCAGATGTTCCGACTTTGTCCAAAATCTAATCATTTCACGTCAGGCCGAAATAAAACTTAAGTTTAAAATTTATTGATTTTTTCTTTATCCGTTTTTG